>VOMN01034506.1:0-13804 GCA_014899125.1 Orchestia grillus
ATAGTTCTCGCACATGAATGAGAACTTTATAGTTCTCGCACATGAGTGAGAACTTCATAGTTTTCGTACATGTGTGTGTACCTCATAGTTCTCGCACATGAGTGTGTGCCTCATAGTTCTCGCACATGAATGTGTACCTCATAGTTCTCGTACATGAGTGTGTACCTCAAAGTTCTCGCACAAGAGTGTGTACCTCATAGTTCTCGCACATGAGTGTGTACCTCATAATTCTCGCACATGAATGCGTACCTCATAGCTCTCACACATGAGTGAATACTTGATCACCCAAAACAAAACACAAAAAAGCCACACTCTAGCCAGCGTGTTCTATTAAAATTACCAAGTTGCGTGAGTTCCAGAGATTCTGGAAGAATTTACGACATCGATTGCTGGTTGCAATTTCGTTTCAAGTCTTCAAGGGAGTAGACGGGAAGCAGCTTTGACCGACCATGACATTATCAGTGCTTCGAGTCAGCATTAACTCGATATGCACCCAGGATCAAAGTTGAGAATTTCACGTGTGAAAGTGGGTAAAATCGAGAAAAAGCATGCGTAAAGGCAAAAAGTTACTCTGTGACTTATTTCTGAATTACGCTTTCATGTTTTCTTGAAACTATTTTGGAAAAAGTGTAGAAGAAAATCAGATTGTACACAATTTTCTTGAAATGCAATGCTCTCTTCAGGTAATTATTTTTACTTGTGTACGGCTCTCTTTGCTGGTAAAACTAGGTAAGTTAATTCCCAAGTAATTTCCCAAAATTCAACCATTAAGAGAAAAAAACAGGAGTAATTCTAGACTCATCATGTAGTTATAAGTGGTATATACCCCACCACCAATCCTACTCTCAAATACCGAACCTCCAATGAATAGCAAACACTTCACCATCAATCCCACTTTCAAGTACTCCATCACCAATGAATGGCAAATATCTTACCATTAATCCCAACACAAGTGATTGACAAATGCCCCACCACCAATCCCACCATCAGTGATTGACAAATACCCCACCACCAATCTCACCATCAGTGATTGACAAATACCCCACCACCAATCTCACCATCAGTGATTGACAAATACCCCACCACCAATCTCACCACCCGTGAATAACAAATACCCCACCACCAATCTCACCACCCGTGAATAACAAATACCCCACCACCAATCCCACCACCAGTGAATGACAAATACCCCACCACCAATCCCACAACCAGTGAATGACAAATATCCCAATCCCACCACCAGTGAATGACAAATACCTCACCACCAATCCCACCACCAGTGAATGACAAATACCACTCCACCAATCCCATCACCAGTGAATGATAAATACCACTACCAAATGATAGCAAATGCATCTACACAAATGAAGTTCAAATACCCCACTAGCAATCATCTGCTTTGAATTGTTTTATTGTCTCAGTACTGCAAGAGACAAAAAGAAGCCATACAAAGACATTCCTGTAAACATGACAAGCTTTAAGAATATTTTAGCTCTTTAGATGGAAACAACTACTTAAAATTCGCTCAAATTTGTCGTTTTATGATAAACATTGCCACTGCTAATACACAGTGATGAATTCTTAACCCAATCAATGGTTACATGAACTGTGTCACATTAAAAATGAAAGAATTTTTGATATAGCGAATGATTCAATTCGTGACACTCAAATATTTACTCGGAAGTACAAGAAGAAATAAACTTTCGTACCTAGTTCCAGCAGCTAGAAATCATGTCTTTTAGCAAACGTTTTTCTCGTTTCAAGTTCTCAAATGAGTGAAGTGAGAGGAGCAATATAGATGATAGAAGAGACTAACAAACGACGGAATTCCATGATTTTTTTCACAAGATTCCCATTGAAAAATCTTTGCGAGCACTCAAGAAATCTGACGAAGTGAATTGCTCTCCCATTACCGAGGGATTCGCTGAGATAAAATTTCCTGGCATAAAGCGGCGAAAGCCTCTCCATTTCGGAAGAATGTCCTAAATTGTCGAACTCCATTCGATGACGATCTTGATAAATGGTGTTTTGCGAGAAAGACCGCTCTTTTATTAATTTTCATCGTGCGAATCTCCTCGAGCAAATCCATCGAAGTTGAGTTTTGGTTCGCGTGTTACCCTCAACATTATTTTGACGGCAGAAAGTTAAATCACGATAAAATTGTGTTCGATATTTATCGTCCCAAAAGAATGCAATTATTTTCACACTGATTTTTTGCGACAGGCGTTTTTAGTAACTTAAATATTAGGAGTAGTATCCGTAGACTATTTACAGACTAAGCAGACCTGGCTTTAATTAACTTACCCTAGCGTTCCGGAAACTTCACCTTTGCGCGAAACACTGGTATTTAATCGCAAATATTAATATATTTTTCAAATAAGCTATTAACAGTACAAATATGGTGACATCATCTATAGTCTATATAGCTGGTAGCCAGTGTCATTCAAGATGTGAAATAGTCACAAGGGGACAGAGTCACGAGCGATAAATTTTTGACGAGTCAAATTTTCATTTTTCTAATGATTCTCGACTAAAAGTGAAATACGAGTTCTATGAGGGTATGAGTCCTGCTGATATATCTCCCAAAGCACTTTCTTGTAGTTAGCATAACGGATTGAACTTCTTTAGGATCATTGCGTAGAACTTTGGATTGCAACAACATAATCTTGAGAGAATACGTAAACGTGAACGAAGTTAACTTGAACAAACATATTCTCATGTGGAATGGCCTGTAAATATAGGTTTCTGATGAAAATTATTTAAAAATTTCTGATACGAATCACTGGAAAAGATGTGGCTCTCTAAATGTAAATATCTCTTTCATCTTCGCCAAAGAAATGGTTGTCTCTGCTTGTTCCTACGATTGTGAACGTTAGGTGAAATATTAGATGTTTTATAGAACCCACGAGCTGCTAAACTTAAGCAATGAACTGGTTCAAAAGCCATCCGGTAAAAATATGAATTTGTATTTAAAAGAACAGAATAGTGAACACTTCCAGGCCCGGCTGTTATTCATCAAGCATTTTAATATCAGTGAAATATTTATACGATACCGGCGCTGTGCAGCCGACTCGACAGAGCGCAAAGGTTTTTGTTGAAATGGCATCCCTCTAAATCATCTACATATTTTCAATATCGTATGCACCATTTTGGAAAACAATAGCGAAGATTACGTTTGTAGAAGATATTACTGCTTTAGAAATGACATTGGGTCACGAGCATGTGAAATTCTAATTTTTATCGCAGAGAAGTATATCAGTACGTGTACAGTTATGTTTTGGTTGCATTCCTGGATAGCCTACATTGGATGATTTTACGCTAGTGATCTGCGAAAAATGAATGAATACTTTATCGATTGAGTCCATTTCGTATACAAAACTGCATTTGCAAATATTCAGAAGATCCCTCACTTCATTTCTTAAGTCTCCAGCTTATTGTTCGTCTCATTCGAGCTGATGTGGCCATAAAAACATTATTCTTGCAAGCGAGGTACTTATTCAGACATGCACAGCGTAGTGATGGGCATATTAACAAATTTAGTTTCCAAATTTGACTCGAACTGGCAACACTACATTGGAAAATTAAATTCAGTTGAGCATTTCTCTCGAGAACAAATTCTCTCGCACAATCTTCACCTTTTTAACTTCAAATTGAAAAAAAACAATCCCAAGTAAAAATTTTATGAATTTCAAATTGAAAGAAATCAATTTCACATTGAAATATCAAGTTAAAATAAAAATATGTTAAGTTACTATTAAAATTCTTAAAATGGAAATGAAAAAAGTCAGGTTCAAAATAAGTAAAATAAATTTTCAATCATACAAAACCATTTCAAAGTAAATTAAATTAAATTACTTTCAAGTTTTATGAGTTGTGTACAAATTACAATTAATCAGATTCAAATTTCTCGTGTCAATATGGACAATCACGCGGAATATTACTGGATGTTTTTAGAATCATATTCATTTAACTTTGCTTTATTGAGGAACAAATATTGTAAGATTTCTTTATATGATTAAAGGCTATTTCTAACTTTTTAAATCTTGAATGAATCAAAAATTTGCATGGAATATGGCTTTCATAAAGGAGTGAAAGGCGTACAGTATTTTCAACAAAAGTATATGTACATACTTAGGTAGGATATAGATATATGAAATTGTATGTATTTTGTATTTTCCTATAAACAATTCAATTTCTATGCAAATATTACCTTAATAAGTGTATACGTAAGACGTATATGTAATAGGTGGCTACATAGTAAAATAATAGTACGATTCATTTAAATTGATTGATTTTCACATGGAGTTAAAAAAAATATTCGGATAATTAACCATGCGAAAATATTCCCGCAAATTCAATGGAAAACCAGGTCAGCTTTACATTGATCAACTTGCGCTTACTTGGAACACGTGCAACAAATATTTGCAAAAAAATTATTCGAACTGACGTGAGCGTTGTAAGTTCATTAATCCTCAAGTGTACAGTTGTTGCAGCCCCAGTTCTATCAACACTCATCATACTCACTGAGTAATTCCTTTTTTATTCTCCATTTTGCGGACAAAGCCTGGTACTCGTACGTCCTTGCACGTTCTTAAGGAGGGTGCGCACGTTGTGTGATTGAAATGATGGCTGTGATGCCTGTTAATTGGTGACATTATCGGTATTTCATAACTTTATGACGTGTTGTAACAGTGAATACAGTCGTCAATTAATTGATGTTTGTGAATTAATAGATCAGTTAATTGATGCATGTCTGTACAAAACTGGCTTAACGAATATAGTATCTGGAAAATGAATGTATAATCTTATCAATGTGAAATATTTACTGATAATCTAGCTTAAAACTGAACAACTTGGTTCTCGTTCGAAGTTATTTATGAATTTGTTTCGGAATAGTTTCATAATTTCATGATAAGAACGTCTTGAGAAACGTTTGTTCATTATATACAAGCTGACCCCATTCGTTCTTAAACAGTTTCATCTCCTTTTGAATTTTCAGCATTACTCTTGGGTTGGAACCATTGCTAGCTTTGGGCCTTTTTTGCCTGTTATTGAATTTCGCATAGTATTTATTGACCTGGACCGGTTGCTTACTTCCACTAATTCGGCTAAGTTTAATGCAATATGCTGCACTAAATTTACCTACTCGAATCCCTTAAACAGTTTCGACTTACTACGTTGATCATTCATTTAATAGTTACACATTGATGTCATTGCTTCATATTCAATGGGTTCTCAGGTTTTCTCTATTGAGTGGTTGTATATTGATGTTATTGTTTAATATTTTATGAGTTCTTATGTCTGCTCACCACTAAACATTTTATGCTCGCTGATATTCATTTAGGAAGCAAAAGCGCGAATGTTTTAAATCAACTACAAAAATTTTCTTAGAATTGATTTATAACCATCACGAATAGGAAGCATTCCAATGAATAGGATATGCGTTTTTTAAATGAAGCACAAATTAAAAACTATGAAGAGAGTTTATAAATTGATTCTAATTGACCCATTTATGCCCCATGACCTATACAAGCCATGATATGAATGTTGTAAAACACATGAAAATTTCTCGCTAACGAGAAATTGTTCAGAGGATTAAAATATTCTGCTCCTGAGGCTAAGAAAGAAATACAACTTGTCAGTGCCAAGCTCACGGTTATTCGGCATAATTTTGTAATGTAAATGCAGACATTGACGAAATGAACAATTCCTACGAAAACAAAATGGTCTACAGAGGTCACATTGTTATGCACACACAAAGCAAGTACAGTACATGCATACGCATAGTAAGCAGCGCTCTAGAGTAATTTATAATTCTTGAACATTTATTTTCATGATTTATCCCTGGCGTTAGAAACCGAAGGACTTTATTACTGCATTTTCGTAAGCCTCGCGTAGAATAAGGGCTGATGGAGCAGGTCGTAGGATGGGGTAAGAATTTTCAGTGTCTTACCTGGCCAGTACAAACTACAAGGACTTCATTGAAGTCCTTTATGCCAGATGTTCCCGGAAGCGCCATTCCTGCTCTAGACACTTTAAAGTATTGATTGCTTTCTTGTAACTCTTTCTAATCTATGAGACAATCTAGTCAGTAAAAAATTTTCTCGTCATTTAGTGCGTAGAATTCACGTTCTACTCCTTCATAGAAATTCTATTATTTCATTAGTTCTCTTTATGACCATACGTTGAATAAGAAAACTACGATACGGCTGCTTTTCGACACACATATGGTGACACACGTGCGACCAAAGTATCAGTTTAGACGTATCGTTGACAAGTTTTTAACGCAATGGAATGTAAGTTCATGCTGTGGAAGCTGCACTACCGCAAAGCTCTGTCCGAGAACTGCAGCAAAAACTACGTGAAGGAATACATAAAAATGTAATACATTTAGTCTTAAGTATGAACATTTCAGTCAGCCGATCTGCAGTTTGATATTATTCAATTAAACCCTATTATCTGAATTTTTTATCCATTCATACATCCAGGAAAACATGAATAACAGGAACTGAGATACAAATCCCGGCAGTATGAAACAGAAATCGAGCTTAACATGAAGAAAATCCATCACAGTATTTATTGAAACTTGGGTCGCTTGCAGTAATGAAACGCATTATACGAACAACACGTACACTCGTAATGGCAACAGTGCATCTCGTTCTCGTTTTAAATTACTTTTTCAAAACCCAGAAAAGTGCACTCTGAAGTGAAAATGCAGTTGAGCAACAATATGAACGCCCAAACTACAGGAGGATGCGCTTGCGAAGCATGATGGCTGTTTGCTCAATTAAGAGCTAATTGAACAACATGCTAGAGCATCATGCTGGCGAGAGTGAGCCCGAGCCCAAAGTCCTGAAGCCGAGCCCTCGTACATTGCTGACATTATTGTTTCAATTAATTGAAGCGTGTCCGCACAGCCCTGGCTGAACGAGTCCATTGTTCAGCTAACGAAAGTATTGTCTTACCAATGTGGAATGATTAGTGATATGGGTTTTTCAAAACTACAAGCAATGCTTGATTCTTCATAGAATTTGTTCGAATAGGCACACGTTCGGTGCAATTTTCGAATCTTTTTGATGTTATGTTAATATGAACGAGAGCTCCTTATTCGGAAGTCATGAAGTCATAAAACTTTGGCAGCTTTTCGATAAGCTACGTTAAGCCGAGATGGCTTTCGGATACGAGGTTTGCTTTCTGGTGTGAGGATTAGTCTGAGCTGTTTAGCGAAACATGAAGACCAAGCAGTTTGTGGTGGTTATATCTATAATAACCTCTTTCTAATAGTCGAGTAACTGAACATTTACGAGTGGAATGGATGGAGTGCGGATTCAGATTTCCCAGAATCTCTACATGACATTTCACGATATTATAGAAGTACGAAATAATCTCTTGAGAATCGAAATTTGCGACAAACATTAGAAAATGTGTGCTCATCACTGTGGCTGGGAGCAGAAAAACAAAATCAAAAGCAAATTCGGGTACATTTGTACCTCTGAAGCTCCATCAGTACACTAATTGGTGCACTAGGGTCCAAGGCAGTATCGCTTTTACGGAAAAGATATTCCCGAACTCAAGCAAATTTTCATAAAAAGACAGAGGTCCGAAAATGCATACTTCCATTTTAAAAAAGTGATATCTTGTTTTAATATTGAACTCAAAAGCAAGGAAAGCCACTTGCAAGCTTATCATATATATTGACTAACATCATTATTGTGTAAAAAAGTAGAAAATGAACGTTTCGACCATAAGGGCCATTAAAGATCATTGTTGTAATGTCTGTTGGCTGCAGCATTTTTACATAAAAAATACTGGTCTGTTACAAATTACGTCAAATTCTACTTTTGTAATTGTCATTGCATATATACTATAGATCTTAAGAAAGAGGATTTTTACGTAGGGTAAGATTCAGGTACGAATGGAATTCAAGAACCGGAACCGTTTTAACGAACATGAATGGAGAATGTACGTAGATTTCTTGTCTTTCTTCGGATTGCTCAAGAGATTGCACTCACTTGTATGCCTACTTAAAAACCTTCTCAGTAATGAGGAAAATTCAACATAACTTCATTGAGGGTCAGTGAGCTAAAAGAGCCACTCTCGCTGCCGCGAAAATCGTCAATGAGAGCCTCGGCTCAAAAGATCAATTTGCACTGCGTGGCAAAAGGTAAAGACTGCTTTGGTGTACAGCCAATGGCAGATTCGGAAGCCAGATTTAATTGGGACGATTCCATTTATACTTCGCTTTCTCGATAAGCATGTGAGGATAAAACGAGTTCCGACATAATGCGGAAATATCGATAGCGTGATAGCGGTGTACTTGAAATTTCTCAGGTCTTGCATATGGCTCTTTCCTAGTTCATAGCAAGCAAAGTCTCTAATCCAATAAAATTTGGGGCTGAATCAGTGAAATACAAAACAATGGGCTTTTCGATATGGCATTCTACTCATCAAATTTACCTTGCAAGTAGTATTCTAACCTGATAGTTCTACAATTTAACATTCTAGAATTGTTATCGAAGTCTATAGTCTACTGAGCCTTTAAAGTAGTAATTGTGGAAAGTTTTTAATATGTTTGAACTACAGCTGATCTTCACATACTTAGTCCAATCATCATAATTGAATACCATTTCGAGCGTTAGCAACGCTACCTTAATTCGCGTATGTGCATCTCAAAATTTAGAAAAGTAAAAATAATAAATTTCTTATACAAGTGTGGTGCTTCACAAATTTAAGCAATGAATTAATTTATATTCTCAAGCCCTCAATTTCTTCTCATAGTACTGTCAAAGAGAGTTAATAGAGAACTTAGAAAAAATAATTCAAAACCACTGTTCGTTGGAACATTATTTTGCCTTAGTTAGCTAATACTGAAATACTAAAATCGCGTTCCCAAAAAGGAGCGATATGATTTCCGCGTTTGCACAGGGCTATACTCTGGGTGAATGGGTCGAGACATCAAGCCTTCTGCATCGAAGTTTTGGCAGACTTTACGCGCGATTAGGCACAAGCCAATTAGCAGAGAGTTGGTAGCGTTCTAACACCTCTTTCCTCTAATGACTTCTGTGGCCGAGACTCCAGCGGCTGTTTCGCAAGAGAAATGCGATCCGTGCAGATATGAAAAGATAAATTAGATCCAATTAGGCAACCTACCTCATGTTTTGCGAGTTCATTGCATGTTTAAAAACATGAAATGAGCCTTGAAATGTCGACAATTTACGGTAACCGAAATTTTATCTACTTAAGGTGCACTATACATTGTCTTTTCAGCATTGCAATGCTCATTAGAGAATATAATAAATTACTCAATCATGAAAAGTTATCAGAATATTGCAGAATACGTTGAGTCATGAATGCTAGGGCGAAGTAGAAAAAGACATCTCATTCAAAGGACATTTTCTGAAAAAATTTAACGCAAATTTTGTTTTGCAGGCATCAACTTTCAGTTAGTCGCTAAATTGATGTTGCAGCGCGTACCCTGCCTTTGGGATGAAATTGACGGAAATGCAAAATAGAAAACGCAAGTTAGAAAATCCCAACGATTTAGGAAAATCAAATCATCAATTACGCAGAAACGTTGTTTGGTGATAATAATCTGAAAAATTAGAGATTTCATTCGTTAGGAAATTGCAAAATCAACGAGGTATCTAAAATAAATTAGTTCTCAAGGGGTAATTCTATGTAGGAAGCATCAATTATTTTTTTATTTTTTCTTCGTATATTCACAGAGATATATTCTTTTAAAAAAGAAAAAAACACGAAAAGCAAATACTCTTTGAGCGCAAACAAACAATGTTTAGCTGGTATGGCAAAAAAAACTAATTATAATCTAATCATAATAATTTGTAAAAATTGTCTAGAAAGAAGTAAACTTTTTAACCTTTGGACGATCAAAGAAATACTTAGAAACGAGCGGGGCAACTGCGAGCAAGAAGGGCAGCACTTCTGCACGCACCCAAAAACGTGCGTCTTGCTCTTGAAAGGAGGAAAACAAACTTACTTTGTGGCGTCAAGATTACCACTTGCTCTCGAATGATAGAAAGCCAACTTACTTTGTGGGGTCTAGACTACTCCTTTCTCTCGAAGAACTGAAAGCCAACTTACTTTGCGATATTAAAACTACTCCTTTCTCTCCAAGGACGGAGAGCCAACTTTCTTTGCGATGTCAAGACTACTCCTTTCCCTCGAAGGACTTGGAGGACGGAGAGCCAACTTACTTTGCGATGTTAAGACTACTCCTTCCCCTCGAAGGACTTGGAGGACAGAGAGCCAACTTACTTCGTTGTGTTTTGGATGAGCTTGTGCTGCACCCACGCCTCCATGATGTAGGCGACGTCTTCTTCTTGCAAGTCATCAGGAGGCGAGCAAATCACAGCAATGGCTTCGCTGCTCTGGTTCGCGATGCTGCAGTTGATGGGCGCAGCTGGTAGATCTTGTGGAACAAAAATATCGACGTGATGAGGGTTCCTCAGCGCTTTTATTGTATTGCCGATCTAGCCAAATGGCTGAGAACGATGGGCATTGACGGAGGAGACCCAATCTTTCCGAGTCCGCAAATACGGTGCAGTTTGGGATTGAGCTTCCGATCCAACGCTAATTTGGAGCTCTTTCTAACGTAACTTAGGAAGCTCATTTTTTAATTGTTGATAAAAATCACTTTAAATTTTCATAGGCAGTTCATATAGATTCGTATGTGCAGGAAGGGCAAAAAAATATTACCCGTGTAAAAATACTATTATGTAACACAGTGCTAAAATATATCCCATTTGCATCACTGAGCAAACATATATTTGTGACGCTAAGCATATGCTAACTTTACGCTTGCTCATGAGTGTGAGGTACTAGTTAAACGTAATGCTATGAAGCGACCAAAATTTGGATAAACCTGACACTATAACGAATCAATCACAACCGCTCCACCGCCAGTGCAATGAAAGATATCAAAGATAAATGGTTAGATGTCCCTAGTCATGTAGTGTATCGTGTAAGAAAAATACTGAGTTACTAGCCCAAAATGGTGGCATGATACTTGAATCGAGAGCATTGAAATTGACCAACAAATCGTTATATAAAGGGAGAGTGAATGATCTCAGAGCATTGCCCAGACCAGGGAATTGAGGGGACTTGAGTCGTGGTGCAGGGGACAGACGAAGTATCCTCAGAAGTGCCGTGAAAAAAGCAGGTAGTGCTCAAAGATAATATCAATAATATTTCAAAATAAGAATTTCTTTTTAACTGATCTATTAACTTTTTAATTCGTATTGCCTTCACGTAAGCCCCGAAAAAAACATGTAGGGGCTTGGGTTCTATGTCAACAACTAGATTGTAAAAAGTAGATTACAATTGTTAACCGCTACTTCAAATTGAACCGGCAACGCATAGTTTTTATCAGACTCTAAACGCATGTTCAATGAAAAAAGAATCATATACACCAGCATGTAAGTATCATTATGGTGATAATAACCCATTTGTTCTACGATGTTTGGGTATAAGACAAGCGATTTCAATGATGATTCTACATTAAGATATTTTTGAACTCGTCTATCAACTTTTTTTCAGACTTATTACCTCCATGAAGTCTTGCACACGAAGCATAAAAATCAGCACGTTGCCTGTAGCATAGCGTTCATGAATTGGCGTGAAACGGATGAATTATTACCTCTCATTACTATGCGGAGATGAATGCTGAAGGTCTACATGCTTTTCAATCAATTGATGAACTTGACTGACCACAAAATAAAAACTGATAAATACGTCAATTTTATCCCAACTGACTACTGTATGATGTGCTGGTAAAATTCTATATTATATCTCAAAATATATTTATTCCATTGTTCATATCATAGATTACAAATCGGAAATTCCTCTAGCCAATTAGAACAAAGAGTACGATATGGGTTCGTTTCATAAGGTAGATTTTCGTACAGGCTAAGCGAAGTCTTCTCCTATCTTCTAATAGGACTGCAGTCAGTTTTTCACATTAAGCTAAGTGAATTTTCAATGCGAAGAAAATTTGGTAACTGAACTATAGGACGAGCAGCTTATCGGGGTGTGCTGAGAAACATTTATGGACAAAATATTTTTAAAGAAGATTAATACATTTAATGTTTTTAATACATTTAGTGTGTATTAATTATGAAGCACGGACGTACTTGGAGGCCTGGTGTGGGGGACCAGATGAATGACACAGGGCTTCCTCTGACGCCCGATGGCGTTGGTGGCCCAGCACAGCAGAGTGCCAAAATCTTGCTCCATGGCCGTCGTATAATTCAAGGCCGATATCGTGCCGTGGTTCTCAATGTTCTCGAGTGGCAATGCTTCTCCTTCACTCGAGCCATTAAACTTCCAAGTGAAGTTCACTTGAGGAGGATAGGCCTCGACTTCACAGATGACTTTGGCGCTGCTCTGCTTCTGGACGCTCTGCGTGCGGCGAGGGGGTGCGGCGCAGACAGGTTTATCTGCGACCGACAATGCCATCCACTTAATTAAGGCCACTCTCTCACAGTAATGACTATAATTACCATTTTGATTAACTCAATCCAGGCATTCTAACGGAGATTGAACCGGCCCTTGCCAGAAATCTCCATTAATAACGCCCCTGAACGGTTCTAAGGAGGCACGGTTGTCGTAGGCCCTTAGCGTGTGGCTTATGGTTAAGGAACGCAGAAAAGATGCATAATGACACCCAAGCAAAGTACCTAAATCTGCATTGATTTTGTGAATGGCAGGCAGCAGAATCACGCCGAAACTAAGGGCTCCACACAGTCGAAGTAGCCCACTAACAAAGTTGGAGGAATTTGATATGAAATGCAATAAAGGCTCTCATTCAATTGAAGTTAAAAAATCAACCGAAAAACCCACTACCTTTCGTAGTTGGTTGCATTGATAGTCTGAAAAATAGAAACTTTCATTGTTGGTAATATTCGCAAAAAGCGGCTGTCGAATCCTGATATCAGATTAAAAACGTAGCCAAAATAAAATACTGCAACCTACTGACCTGAGACTACCATACATACGAATAACACACTACTGAAGTTATACCTGCTTCCTGAGGTGCGTTCGTTCAGTCACTTATAGAATTTTGCATTTTCCTAACCCGAGTATTTCATGAGCAAAGCTGAATAATTCATCCTCGATACGATCTCATGATCAGGAAAGCATAAGTCAACAGGGGGAGGAGTCACCGCATTCGCACCTCTGAAGACCGCACGATCATTTCATCGAAATCATAAAAATTTTAGGCGGCCACAGAGGTGAAATTTTTGGCTTATGATGCAGGGCCAAGCCAGCAAATCTACCCTCATACCATCTCAAAAGTTTTGCCACTTAAAAATAAATAGCTTATGAACGAATAAACTCACTCTATTTCTCACAGATGAATACATTATTTAGCAGCCATCCACCCCTCTATAAAATATTTAACTACGAGGGAATTCTGTACATTTTAACCTGAAAAGCTTAAAATGTAGCGCATCTCGTTCTGGATGCTTTTTAGGCACCCGATAATCTTGCCATTTCTCGATCTTTTTTTCTAGTCCTCTGTACACTGCGTCGTTGTCTACCCAAAGCCCTTGAACCTGTTCAGCTTTCTATGCATCTTCTCTTATGTATTTTTTGCCATGAAATACTGTATTCAGGCTGTTTTTTTCCCCAAACACGGGAAGAACAGCGCTATGCTAACGTCAATTAATCTGAAAGTAAAGCAGTAGTGAACAATCTCACCAAACATTCAAATTTCACCTTAAGTTTTGTTCAAGCAGTTCGTGAGACAGCCCTCAGCTCACACCTCCCTTGGATTAAAATATTT
>VOMN01034508.1:0-19389 GCA_014899125.1 Orchestia grillus
ATTGAATGTATCCATTAGTGGTTCAACCCTCTACAGTGCCATTCTTTATGAATGTTATAACACAGAATAATTTTGACTGGAATACATTATTTTAGGATATTGTATAAGATATGCAAGGGGCAGTGAAGAGTTAGTACAGCTAGTTTTTAGAGCTCTGTTCCGCCTTATCGGGCACAAGAAAAGCAATAGAGTTAGGTTAGTGCATCGTATGAACAGGCGTTATTGTTGTAGTGAAACTAATGAGCAAACATAACCCTATTTCAGTATTTTTGTACATATTTCTGATAACTATACGTAATGCACTGACCGTTCGATTCATTGTCTGACAATTCACTGTATTTGAGTTAAAGAAAATCAGTAAGCTTTGTTTTATCGCGAACTGGTGGGAGTGTGAAGGTGCAACAGGTCACAGCACCTGAGGTTCTGCTGTACGCGAATACGACGCTCGCCAGACGTGCCTAGGGTGGGTAAAGGGGCGACGAGTCTAGCGTTATTTTTGGTATGAAGCTCGTTGTTTGTACGTGACCGAATTGTGCCTTTAAATACTCCGGAGCACGGAGAGAATGTTTGAAGAAATTGACAGCTTTAGTCCATTGCAATGCATGGTGAGATATGTCCCATAGATGTGCCGTTGATTATTTGGCTTTTTCATTTTACTTTCGTGTCTAGTTTACGTAAAGCTACGCGTACGGCGGCCTTTGATAGTCTCCAGTGGTTTGTGCATCAATGTCTCTCGATAATACAACGTGATATAACTACTGCTTAGATACAGAGCACCACTGGTTAGGTTACAGTGTTTCGGAGGCGCGTGTCGTACACGATGCAACTGTCCGGGAAACACATCCCCGGGTGGAAGGATTCTCTTTTGTTTCTACTTTAATGGATGTATTACTGAATACTGACGCCTAATTGAAGTAACGAGGCTCCCACAGCACGTAGCAGCGGCTTGTTTGTGATGGGGAAATTGTGACACGATTTCGTAACTTGAGATTGGATTTGACGCTTCATGCTAACGTAAGCTGCGCGGCCCGTCTGCGGCGGCATCGTAACTCAACTTTCTGGTGCCGTCACTGGTGAGAAGAGACTTGCTTTTGTTGCACTCACCCATTGCGGCGTTCTCGTGAGGGCCTTAGCTTTCTGTGTCCTTTATTGACCTTCACTTTTTTGAGTTTCTTGAAGGTTTTACTCGAATTCCTGCCCATGGTGTCGTTTTAGATGATGTCGGTAATAATTTAATCGCTGAGGGAATGTCTCAATCGTAAAGCAATGCACTCAACCAATTTTTAAAAAATCTCATCATTGCTACGGAGACCTCTCGCTTGTCTGACTGCGAAGGAACGTTTTTCAGAGGACGTTGAAAGAATTGGGTGATAATTTTAGCGCGGGAGCGCACCACCAAGTTGCGGGGAGCGCACGCTGCATTTGTGAGGCTGCGGCGTATCGATTACCGCTGGGCTGCTGGAGGGGAGGAGGTCGTCCGCACCTTGCCCAGGCCGCTGTGCTCGTTAGCGCAGCGTCCGTCCCGGTGTCCCACGCTCTCTTGCTTCTCAACCTTAGAGCTCACTCTAACTTGCCTCTCTCAACCACTTCCAACTCACCTACGATAATTCGCCCAAACGAAACTAATTCCTGTGCATCTCTGGCATAAGTTGCCTCGTTTCAATACTAGGCCACGAGAAATAAGCGATACGTGGTGCGGTGTACTGAAGTGTGCGGGTGGTGAGTCTTCCAGTGCAGTTCATGCGTCTGAGTTGAGGGCGCGTTGTTGCTCCTGCGTCACGGCCTTAGCGTTGAGCGTTTTAATCTCGCGTGGAAGTCCAGTGAAAGTGTCAACATGAACTTCTCGAACAATGCATAGCGCAAACCAGTTAATGGTAGTTAGTGGTGGGGAAAGAAATGCTATTCAAAAGTAAAATGTCAAGTGAAGGCGTACGACGTTTCACGTCACGAAACCCGTTGAAACTGACGGATGCACCTTGACCTGTGGAGCGTTTGTTTCGTTATGGTTAGAGCGATGCTCGTAATGGACAGAGCAGGAGCCCTTTGATGAGGTGGTGTAGTGAATGTCAACTCCTGCGCAGGCTCGCTGGTGCAAAAACTAAACTATCCAATTTTTCAGTGATTTCTCAAACGCGAGTACCTGAGAGAGGTACTCGCTGACATGACCAGTGAGCTGATACCGCTGCTGTCATTGTATTTTCTTGCATTGATCTTGTCTTCCCTAATAGTTATTCTCATGCTACAAAGCTCATCAGAGGTCAACTGGTGAGGTTGTCATTCAAATGAATGTTTTTTATTTCCATACAAGTACAGCATTCGAGTTTTGTTTAGTTATTTCAGTCTTCAGATACGTTCGTTTTGATTTGAAATTGCGATTCATATTCGTTGTTCCTTTGTAATGAAATCTGGGGAAAATGATGTTGATCATTCCTGCTGAATACGAAAGCACTGCAAATCATTCTAATACAAATATAACTTAACTTTAAACGCATTGAAGGGCCACCGCTGTAATAATTACACTATTTTTAGTTTGGAAAATACGGTGTTTGTAATTACGATTCTCTTACTAACTCGATTGTAACTGACTCTGAAAAAGTTCGCTTTCCACGGCAAAAACATGAAGTAACCGACGTACGTACAGTCAAATGCTGCTAGGAATCCAGCGATATGTGCTGCTCGTCACGCTCTTCTGGTGCAACTCTTACGTGCAAATTTTCTATTCGAATTTCATTATCCGTTGGTAGATCCTTCCTGCGGAACAAGCTCAAGTGAAATTGACCCCACAATTTACTGGAGGGTGAGGAAAGATCATCTGTCGGCTTAAAGTTGAAATTTGGCAAAGTTCAAAGTATTAGAAGGTGAATGCGTTGTAGAGGTCGGATCGCCGAGACTGCTGCCGATGCCTACGCTTACTTCGCCCCTCAGCCCTTGCGGCGCAGACGAGGTCAGTGTGCACTGCAGCCAAACTGAGCTTTATTTACCTCGTTTCTTAACTAACATTACGTCGCTTCATTGCAAAGGCAGGGCTGTGAGAGGAAGAAGAGTGGCTCAAGCCAGAGCTAAGTACGGGCTTCTCCCTTGTCTCAATTGCCGCCGCATCTCCGTGTTTGAAGTGGCGTGCGCACCCTAGCTAAGAAGGTCTCCCCCCATCTGCTGTGAGGGGAAGCTCGCGGTTACCCTCCATTGTCTTCTCTCGCGCTCGCCGCTTATTTCTTTATCACCTTGGCTGGGTCTTATTTCAACGCATGGAATCTCTATTTATTTGTGCACAACACTAAGTCATGCTGGAGCTGATGGACAGCAAGTGTGATTCCTTACTAATTCGTTACCACGTTCGCTGCCACATGACGCACGTGAGCGTTCGGTGGAATTTTGCTTCGTTCAGCCCAACTGCTATTTAGCTATTGCTAGCATTAGCTCTTGCTTCTGATTAAGTAAGGACTATATGTGTTTTCACTTGAAGAAACACTACAATTACGAAAAATTGCTGATTAATAACGCCAATTACGATGGGCGTAGAAGAAAGAAACGAACTTTTATTGAGGTAGCAAATGTGTAAACGCGTCCGTTGTACGAAGGCATGTAACGCTACGGCTACAGGTATTTTCTGTTCAGTATTTTCAAGTCTAAGGAAAATGTGTGAACGAAACATCACTTCTTAATTGCTGAAAACCTCGATAGCTACGCGTGCTCTTTAGATACTTCTCTACTAGTCTGAATTTTATATTTCAGCTTTGACTGTTGAGCAGACTTCAGAGCCATCTTGAAACTCGTTTGACCATTTTGGTCTATTTACAAGTTCTTCAACCTTACCAAATCAAGGAGCGTTTTGAAGATGACAGAGCATTTCAAAAAGCTGGCCTGCAGAACTGGATAGGCCAGTTTCACGGCACGGTGACTCCCGAAAGGAGAGGTTATCTCTGAACTGCCTAAAACTCTGCTCTCAGGTGACTCGTGTAATTAGCGTTGTGTGGCAGGTAGCTAGGGCCACCTTGTACCACGCAGAGTCATGCTGACTAGGACAGAACTTAAGGACCCCACCCCTCGTGCCGTCAGCTGTGTCCTCGTCGCATGCTGAAAATAATCCGCATTGAGGGAATGAATTTTACTCTTTTAAGGAGCTGTTTTTCCGTCTTATTGCTTGTTAGAAAAGTAAGCTGTGTAGTACTTCGCGTTGCGTCTACCGCACATTTTACCTGAGTGCAGTTTACTAATGAAGTGCGGCTCAGTTCAACCTCTTTGTGGTGAATTTCTTACTACCACCGAAAAATGGTGTCGACATGAAATTCCTGTAGTTGATGAATAATATCATTTGCTGAAAGTAAAACAAGAATTGATTGATGCTTATCCGTTTATATTGAAGACAATACATACTCACTCGATGACATGTTTAACACGTTGACTCCGAAGTGGGTCATATATGGTACACGCGATCATCTAACGGTATATTCTAACCTAATATAACCAAAGCACTATCATGTATAAAAACAAATTTTCGAGTTTTCTTCAAATTTGTGTTTATCAATCGAATAAGCTAGTTCTGATTAGAAAGAAAATTAACAGAGTAACCAAATTTGTGAAACCAAAATCCTTCATTTTTAAATTCCCAGGACAGATATTTGTCGGCATGTAATTTTACCTGTGTAGAGAATCGGAGTCAACGTGTTAACTGTGCAATTGACCAATTAATTCTGTCTCTTCCATTTGCAACTTGCATCTTAAAAATTTAATCGGCAGCAACAGGGCTCATCTGACCGTAAAAGTTAGCAGCGGTAGAAATTTTACCACTTTCCCTTGAGTGAAACTAAAGCTAACGTCCAAGTGGTCGACCTCTCTTAATTATTAATTTGGTGAAACGCGTTAGTTTGAACATTTGAAACGAGGTACGTACAAGACTTGATTTAGAATGCGTTGCTTGATTTAGGCGGTGCAAATCTCTGTTTTATCTGGTTGCGACCAGCTGTATTCAGGAATTTTACGGTTACGTAAGGCTAGAGGCTAGACTAGATTGTCTCGTACTTGAACTTGAGTAGATACTCGAGCTCGATACATGTATTGTGATCGATGTTACCATCTTGTGACAAACGCGGACGCGCAACTTGGTTTAGATGATGGAAACTCTCACGTACCTACTGGATTTGGAAACTATTTTTGTGTGTGGAGAATGAATTTGGTTAGAAAAAAGCACGTTGCAAGGTTTATATCTCATCCATCTGCCAATTGTCTACCGCCTTCAGTCACAGTTATTACCGCGGGCGTTATGAGTTGTAAAGACGCGTTTGCCATCCTAGGACACGACAAAGCACGAAGTTCAGGAAACGAAATGTAATAAATGTCAGACATGAATTTGCTCTCACTCTCACAATTTGTGCGTTTACTGTCGTGGCCTTGTCTGTAGTGTATCTCTGACTGTAATGGTCCCACCTATGCCTGCTAATGGATACACCTACTCGCATTTTATTTTTGCAAGAGAGCTACCAAAGACATTTTATGTACCGTCGATCAGCTTCAGCAGATCTTTCACTGATGCATTTCTTGCTAAGTTTATATACTAGATGTCCTAAAGCACAGACACTAAACTGAGACTATTAGGCATTAGGTAATGGTTAGTAAAACTCGTAGTTGGCAGATGCTGAGCATTCAGAGTAATGAAATCTGGAAACACTCAATAGAAAACTTAACTTTAATGGGAATCATTTCGATAGAGCAAATAGACGCATGGCATTATTAAGAAGTTGGCTCCATTATCTCTTCTTGAAGCCATACTTTTTTCTCTCATAGAAAAGATCGGTCTTCGAAGATCCAAGGTTGACGATCTTAGGGCAGCCATCTCTGTCTTTCTCGAGCACGGTGCACTCCTTGCAGTAGTAAGCATCAGACACCCCTGTAATGAGATTCTTAATCACTGAGAGTTCTACCCTAAATTATGTCAAGTTCTACCCTAACTCTAGCGGCTTACTGACAATCGTGTAACACCTTCATCTCACGTCACTTCAACGTAATGTTAACTAAGTGAATTCATTATTTGAGTAGGCAAAGTGTTCTTCACTGAAGCTGTCATAAGACATGTTAACGGCATCTTAAATTCTCAAGTCAGGTGTGGAGTTAAATGTATGCAAAATGTGCTCAAGAAGACAAACATGAATCGAATACAGTCTCCGTCTAAAGCACGCTAAATGGTACACTTAGCGTGCGGGAAGATAATTTGATCATGAAGATTTATTGTCAGTAGCTTTGAAGCAGTTTTTGCTGATTTGCAGCGCCAGGGAGAACGTCTCCCTGCATAACTGTTTACTCTTGGTGCAGGAAGATTGCAACGACTACCAAATCTTCAGTAAAATTTCTTCCGAATCTTTTGAGATACATTTTTTAATGCTGTCGTTATGATACTAGAATTGAAATAAGCGCTCAAATTTTATAAGATGTTAATGCGCAACGCTAGGTTGTAACGTAATAAATACAAATAATATAATACTAGAATAAATTTGTGTGTTAAACAAAGCAGCAATGAGAGAATTCATGACTACCATTAGGTGGACCCTACCAGCGTCACTGACCTGGCCCCCCACAGATGACACAGCGCCCCTGGTAGGAGCCGTAGTTGCACTCGTCACAGATCCTGACGAGGGTGCAGGGGCGGACGTAAGAGTCGCAGATCACGCATTTGCCGTCACACTTCTCGCACAGGCGTCCGATGGCAACGCCAGGCTGCTTGCGGCAGAAGATCAAGTCGGGATGATGCTTGGCCATCCCGTTTTAGTGAGCTTCTGTAACGCAAAAATCGCATTATACCATATGAAATTCTGTAGCTTAACTGCATTAACAGTGCTCACGAGCTACTACGCTAACTGTTGTGTCTTAACACAACTGGCAGAGCTGACTCAAAGATTCAGTACGGAGGTAAAAGCTTCATAGCTGTGTGATCAGAAACACTGTAGTAATGATTTTTCATGCAATTTTTAATGGAGCATTTGATCTTTGCTTTCTTGATTAATTGAGTAAAGTCAGTTTAAAAAATTAAGGACTTATTGCAGCTACATAATAAAGACATTCAGTTATTTGCTGCAAGTACTGTGAAGTTTTTTTTTGCCCACATGTGTTTGGAAAATGCAAATGATGTAAAGAATCCTATTAAAATGCTCAAATTCTTTCAGCTCATTATTCTTGGAGTTATGAATTAAAATGCCCATGAACTGCAATAGCAAGCAATGTTAATTCTACCACTAATGTGTGCACTTGGTCCATATTCTGAAAAACAGCTTATTTAAAGTACAAGAAAAGAGAAAAACTTCTTCATAGCTGCTGCTTCTCTAGACCAATATGCATAGTATTGTGAATTAACACAAATGGATCTTGTTGATAATGAATTGCATTCATTAACAGCTACTTCCAGTAAAGTAAATATAGTCTCATTTCTATTAGAAAAAATGGATCTAATTTTGCTTCACCCTCCAAAATTTCCCGTGGAAATTTGTTGCTCAACATTATTACAAATTGAGGGTGTGTCATTTTTATAGACAATCTAGTGAGATCATGTCAAGTATGATTACCTTTGACTTTTTTGAATTTTGTGAGCTTTACATTGATTTTGATTATCATTGGAAATATTTATGCAAACTTTATAGTACCTGCTTTTCTTAGAATAAAAAATGTTTATTCATTTTACAGGAGCAATTACAGAACAGATGAAAAATCCCTCAACCTTTCAGTAAGGGATGACAGGGCTAATGTAAAAGCATAATTTCTGTATTGTAAATTTTAGCCCTAACCTTTTTGAAATTCTGCAAATTATCAAAGAGGGTCAGAGATTTGATTGTAGGCATGAAATAAGAATTCTTAAGTTTTAGGTTTGTTATTGAAATAAGCTACATTTTGCTTTTCAATAAATGATTCAAAAGGGGAAAAATTATTTAGTCATTGTACTGCCAATCTACATAGTTTAATCAGAGCAATAATGAAGTATCTCAGTCTACCTTTATTTATTGTCTAACTTGAAATAATTTCTAAGTTCATAAAATGTGACAAGCTAATTTGTTCAGAAAATTAAGAAATAAAAATCAATAACTCAATAGTTTTGCTGGTAGAAAAGCTTTTTATTTTAAAACTTCAAGTGCACCCTTACAAAAGAGCACTTTCTATGACAGTATGAAAAGAAATTCTGATTCTATATCTAGGATTGTACGGACTGACTATGCAAATAGGAATAAATATAAGACCAGAAGATATTGATAATGGTTTTACTGCTTTCCAATCTAATTTGACAGAATTAACAGCTAATACTTTCTGTCTTGAAATTTTTAGATAAGAATTGCATTTGTGATAATGAGATTTCTCTCACAATGTATGTTGTAGGTATCTGGATTGCCTCCCAGTGCCGAGACTTGTGTCTCAGGCTAATTTGTATTTTTTATATCTTATTCTCACTTACCAGACATATTTACGAAGCTATCTATTCTTATGTCATACTTTACACTCATGAAAAGGTTGGGTTTAGCTTGCAAATAAATGTAACTTATGTCACATCAACAATGGATCCCCAACATAGTTGGAAACTTACATTACCTAAAAGTAATTCCCAAACCTCTCCAAGTCTTATCTTATATACAAAATGTTTGTGTTATAATTAGGCTATATGAAGGAATTTGAAACAGCATAAAAGTATATACATATGTTATCAATTTTCTTGGACTAGCAAACAAAATATTGAAAAATGTAATCTACAATGGTTGGTCAAAATTTAATAATATAAAATTGTTTCATGTAAAAATTCTTATAATATTTAGAGATAAAAAAAAGCAAAGAGAGCAATTAGAAGAATTTTTTTGTGTTCTTTTCTTTGCCCTACTTTTTTTTCTTAAAACTGTTTGCTTCAAAACCTAAATTTGTTTGTAATATTTGCTATCATATATGAAACAATTCCTTAAGACACTAAAATTTAGTTTAGTTGATTAATGGTAAGATTGGGGTTTCTAAAATTTTATGCCAATATAATAGTTTGTGCTAATCTTTAGCCGATACAATTTATTAATAGCTCGTAGCTGTAATTTTTCTAAAATGTGTTATATGAAACCTTTTCACTGCGAACGAGAGCTTCACTCATATTACACACGTGAAGTTACGGTAGAATGACACATTTGTAAGTATTAAATTTAACTACGAAACACTCGCATAAATACCAAATGTTACCTTGTGTTAAATTACAATGGGCTTTCAGGAATGCAACATAAGTTCTCAGAAGTTATGAAGATTTTCTTTTACTCCTCGGAGCTGTTTAGCAGCACAAACGTTGTAACCGAAAATGCGGAACTGACGCCACTCTCCGATGTCTGAGGCGGCAGTGACCGGTCAGCGCAGTTGTCGTACGCTGTTTAGGCGGCGGCTCGCTCTTTGTGCCAACCGTAGTGCTTCACATGTTTTAGCACAGAATATTTCTCATGTATTATCGTGTAGTTTGTTTTTTCATTTTCATTCAATTTATCACACTGTTTGGGTTCTTTGCATTTTGGTTACATAGTGCACATTAGTTTCGTTTTTACATTTATTCGACCCATAAATTTCCAACTGAGAAAGCTCTGCCAAATTTTTCGAAGAAAAATTGTACTATTAAATAGTTTAACGGTTGCAGTCCCGTCTTTTGATGGTCATAACGGTTTATTCATTATAAAAGAATTAATTTTGTCCTCTAACATTGATCACTTTATGTTAATAGGGAATAAACGGGATTTATCTATGTAAATGGAAAGGTAGCGAGTGACGTTGAATTTTTTACATTGATTTCTACAGACGAGCGTACAAAATTTTTGATCCAACATCAAGGAAATGTGTTAGTAGTGCAGGTATGCCGATTCTTGTAGACATACTTTCATGATGAAAGCTCGTGTTACACTGCTTTTTAACCAGTCATTCGTGAAAATGCCTAATTCATAGAATTTCTATGTAAACAATGAGCAATTTTATTGTCATTAGCTTGAAAGTTTACTTTCAAGCTGTTGTCATTATCTGCTTAGATAACTGTATAGAAATTGTCAAGTCTCTTCAGGCTTTTCCGTGTTTTCATCAGATACCACTTGTCCTGAAAGCCACTGAATTTTTTACATGTGGAAAGATTTTTTCCAGTACTCTGAGTAACAATTAAATAATGCTGCGATTACGACCGTTTTGCCGGGAACTTTTCCGATATTCTTGCCTGTAATTTTTCTCCTTGGACGACCCTCGTTTGGAGTGCTGCAGTGCGCAATCATAGAAGTAACATTTTCAAAACTAATACGTCTCGCTTGGTTTCACTTGGAACATTTATTTGTCTACTGTTTTCAGGTAAATGATGTGTCGGCTCACATGAGTCATTTGGGCATATATACACATAGAATAATTGTAATTTTTTCGCTCATTGTGCCAGCGAGCGAAAGTTTATTTCCTAAGATACTGATAAACTGCCAAAAATGGAGAAAAATAAGAATTGCCGTTATTTAAAGGAATTGTTTATTATTACTATATTTGAAGGAATTATGTATTATTAATATATTTAAAGGCATTGTTTATTATTAGTATATTTAAAGGAATTGTTTATTATTGGCATATTTAAAGGAATTGTTTATTTACCTTCAAGATGATACGGTCACGTAAGTCGTTCAAGTCAATGGAAGGTTTTTGGCTTTATTTTTATACTACAAATTCAAGAAGGCGGCTGTCTTTAGTTCGAATCTTCGTACTTTTGAGTGCCTGGAGTACACGCTTCGAGTTTTTCGTATGTTGATGACAAGTCCGTAATTACGTCTCACACATTATGACGAGGCGCACGCGCTCCTCGTGCTGTACCAAGCGGGGGCACGTGCGTGCAATGCCTGCCGGGCCTCTCAGGTGTACAACCCTAGGTAGGATCATTCCTTAGACCCCGTGATGCGCTAACGTACATTTGCTACTTTTTGACAGGTTTTTTAATTGATGAATGAATTAGACCAAGTTCGAGATCATGTCTCATCCATCTGACGGGCGGGTGACCTTACGGTACTACTCATGCGAGTCCATTTGGGTGTAATACATTCAGAGATGTCGTGGGTGCCCGCAGCTCCCGCGCACCATTCCTCCACTGAGTTGTCTCACTTCACGCAGATGCCCGGGAGCAGGCGCGGCAGGAGCTGCACGGCGCCCTGCGGGAGGCGTGCGGGCGGGGGGACGTGGCGCAGGCGAGGGCGCTGCTGCGGGACATGGGCGACGAGGCCGCCGTCGTCGTCAACGCTGCGCCCAACGGCGCCCACACCCTACTCTACAAGTGGGTCGTCCCCCTCAGCCCACCGCTGCCCCCATCCTCTCCCAATGAGCAACGTTCCATTCTAATCCATTTACTCAGCATAGAAACCTCAGTTTTTGTCGATGTAACAACTCTTTTAATATCGGTCCTGTAGACCGACCTCATCTAGTGCTGAGACGTTTCCTGCGATGTGACTCTCGCTGTAGTGGAATGTGCTTCCTGTGTGCGGGTCTCAGAGTTCCGTGATGCCAGAGAGGTCGCCTTGGCAGGGACGACCTTCAGGGAGGTGGATGCATTCCCAAGAAATCTGTGCTTCCGTTCTGGGCTGAGGGCTCATGAAATTCTGTTGAACTTGAGCTTTTGAGTTACCATAAAGCTTAAGATATATACAGCTGACATTGTTTGACGTTATGCACGTCTCTTTTTCTTAATTTGTAGCATGGTGCCCTCACGACTCTCAAAATAGTCATACTCTGAAGTGGTTTGAATTAAAGTTGAATAGTTGTAGAAGTTAGAGCTATAGTCCCCCGTCTAAAATACGCGTTTTGAAGCACTTGAACAGTTAATCGTGTACGGACACGGCTCATTAACACCTTTACGAAGACTAAGTGGCGATTGTTGTAACTTTGCTGTAGCTGGCAAGTTGACTCTATCTTGACATACCAAGTTCTCGCTGCCATAAACTGCCTACAAAGGCGCAGATGATCAGCCGCTTCCCTGATTTACTGCCACAATGACAGAAGACATGGCACGCTAAATTTCCTCTTGTTGCCGTTAATGATGGATGGCTCGGGACCACACATATTGGTGTGTAAGCAGCGTGTGGGGGGACACCACTAGATTTTTGTGCGTATGTGCAGAGCGTGTGGGGAGACGTCACGGCACTCTGATGTGTGCAGAGCGTGTGGGGAGACATCACATTTGGATATGTGCAGAGCGTGTGAGGATAACATTTGAATATGTGCAGGACATGTGAGGAGAACATTTGGATATGTGCAGGGCATGTGAGGAGAACATTTGGATATGTGCAGGGCATGTGAGGATAACATTTGGATATGTGCAGGGCATGTGAGGAGACATCACATTTGGATATGTGCAGGGCATGTGAGGAGAACATTTGGATATGTGCAGAGCGTGTGAGGAGAACATTTGAATATGTGCAGGGCATGTGAGGAAGGCCAGAAGGAGCTGGTGCGGCTGCTGCTGGACAGCGGTGCGGACGACAGGATACACCCGGTCACCAAGTACAGCCCCCTCTACATCGCCGCCAACAACGGCAGGAGGGACGTCGCAGAAATGCTCCTCAAGGTAGTCATCGTGCCCCATGCCTCACTCCTACAGAGTCTCATATCTCGTGCGCTGCTGTGTAGAGAATGCGTAAGCTTTAGCGCCCATATTTACGTGTCGTGTGTGCGGAACTTCGTGCTTACTATGGACGTGTTATTTTCTTACGATGAATAATAATTGGAAATGATTTGAGTATGAGCTGTGCCCACGTGCACTGCGACAGGGTGATGTTTAACACGTTGACTCCGAAGTGGGTCATATATGGTACACACGATCATCTAACCTAACCTAATGTAACAAAAGCACTACCATGTACAAATACGAATTTTCGAGTTCTTTCATATTTGTGTTCATCAATCGAAGAAGCTAGTTCTGATTAGAAAGAAAATTAATAGAGTAACCAAATTTGTGAAACCAAAATCCTTCATTTTTAAATTCACAGTAGAGATATTTGTCGGCACGTAATTTTACCTGAGTGGAGAATCGGAGTCAACGTGTTAATGGTGCGTTCGTGCACAGAGGTTCCCGGGCCTGGCGAGCGTGTACACGGTGGAGAAGTGGCTCCCCCTGCATGCCTGTGTCATCAATGGTCACCTGAACGTGCTGACGCTGCTCCTGTCGTACCCCTACCCTCCCCACTGCCTCACCACTTTCAGGTCGGTCCTGATACTGAAGTCGCCCGCGCGGATATTCAGTATCTCTTGTGTTTGAATTTACGTAAACGGTATGCAGTTGACCTTGTATGGCACACATTCTTGATTCAAATTAAGAAACATGTTTTCCCTAAACACAACTCCTCGTGTGTGCTTTGATGATGCTTGTTTATATCTTGTTTAAAGAAACAATTCATGTAGGAATGTTCATTTTTAATTATCGGTAGTTTAATTTCTTTTTAAAGCGATTCATGAGCAGCTTCGCACGGGCTGTAGCCCTTACGAAATGTCCCTTCCCTCCGCTCGCTTTGGATCGCACGTTGTGAACTCATGGTGACCCCATCTGGTGCAGAGACAAGAATGGCAGGTGGCAGTACCAGTTCGGCTTCGACTGCAACTGGCGGGACGTGACGGGACAAAGCGCCCTCTACCTCGCCAGCTACTGCGCCAACCACAAGATGGTCGAGCTCATGCTCAAACTCAGAGTCCCTGCTCTCAAAATTAAGGTTTGTTAATGAAAACGCATTGGTTTCATTTGAAGATAATACAGGTTAAACCTCCAGAATACGCAACTGATAGACCTGAGGCGTGTTGGACCAAGGAAAATTCCGTAGTGACCGCAGTGGCACTTCCTCCACTTTTACCATTTCGACACTTCCAGTGCCGCTCATCTCGTAAATTATTGCGGGGGAAAATTATGTCGGATTACAGGTGTCACCGAATGACAGCATTCCAGGTTTGAGATGTTCAAAGTAGTGAACAAGAATTTCCCATTTCATCCAAGTCTACAATTCGTTGACGAGAAGCATGTGAAGCAACCTTTAAGAGAGCACTTTCAGACGTGCAATGTTACGTCCGTTAATAGACAGCATTAACAAGCGTGTTTATGACGCCTAGTTTTTCTTTTTATTCATATTCTTTATGCTGTGCAGACCCGGGAGGAGCTGGAGCAGGAGCTTGTAGAGCGAGAGAGGGCAGCCAAAGAAGAGCAAGAAGCCAGAAGTCGCCAGCAAGACATAACGGAGGCCCCGCCGTGGGGCGCCTCCCAGCTGGGAGAAGACTCTGCTGGTAAAACGGATATTACGAAGTGTAAAAACTCGCCCAGGGAGTCGGCCGAGTCCAGCCCTAGCAAGAGTATGAGAATATCAGGGGGCATCCAGGCCCTCATGTCCAAGCTCAACCTGAGTCGCACCGACTCTGGCCGCGGCGAGAGTAAAGAGGACTGCGTGTGTCCCTTTGACATAGACCTCTACTGCAACAGCAACACGGGTGAGCAGGTGTTGCATCACGCGCGCTTTGTATAGCGTTGAAATTCTCCCGTGTAACGCGAGGTGTGCAGCATTGCGCTCTGTAATTACGGGCCAGGTTTAGTTGATCCCTGCCTCTACGGCAAGAGCCAGGTCTCTCTTATTTTTTAGGTCTAGCAACACCCGTCTCTCCATAAGTGGTTTTCGAGGACACTGACTTTAAAAAATCGTATGGGTTTGTGTTTGTGAAGGACTTGACATTAAAAAGATAAGTATTTATGTTAACACCGTACCCAAATACCGTAATTTACAACTATTTGATACATCAGGATAGTAACTCTCGCAGTTACGAGTTTCCTAACTATAGTTAGTGAATGGTATTTACGGCAACTTTAAAAGGCTTAAAATTACCTTTCAGCTACTAAAGAATAGTCCATGTAGACGTTGGTTAATCTGAGGCCACCGAAGGCTTCTCTGCCCGACACTATTTCACTACACTGAACCTCGCCTGCCGTCGCCAATCATTGCACTGAACCTCGCCTGCCGTCGCCAATCATTGCACTGAACCTCGCTTGCCGTTGCCAATCGAGTGGAGAAGCAACTTCCCTTGTGTGCTCTCTCACTAAGTCGTCTAGAAATTGTAAACAAAAGCCATTCACCACAGGGAGAAGATTTCCTCCCACTTCGTATAGAGTTTTTAATTAACTTGTCAATGCTTATGTGTAATTTGTAATCTTAAATCGCACAACCGTCCAGTCAGGGGTTCGAATAGATTCACTGCATATCTTTCGTTCAAGATCGATGGTTGCTTAATTATCGCTCCTATTTCCTGAACGTTGCAGATTGCCGCGTGCGATATTGTTTCGCTGATGCAACATTGCGATACTGTTTCGTTGATGCAACATTGCGATACTGTTTCGTTGATGCAACACTACAATATTGTTTCGTCGAATAAGAATAGTCAATATGGTAAAGAGCAGTGAAAGTCTAACGGCCTGTAACGTATTGCAGAGACGGCGCTGCACGTGGCAGTGAAGAACCGTCATCACACGGTGGTGGGGCTGCTGCTCGCTGCAGGCGCCAACCCCAACCTCCGCATCTACCTGCCTGACGACAAAATGGCCGAGCAGGCCACCCAGAACTACATCTTTACAGGTGGGCTTCATGGCGCTGCCTCCACGTCTCTCATTTCATTGTCTTCCATCGAACTTCTTGCATGAAGTCTACTCTGGTTTCGTCTGAACTGTATCGCGTTGGAATTTCCTTATTTTTGTGATTTGCGTTTTATTACGGGGTTTTCTGTTCAATGCAGACCTCTTCATTATCTCGCACCTGGTGCACGATGTGAGCGTGGTTAGTCATTTGGCCGGATTCGGGAGGTGCAGTTTGTATTTAGCTGTGAAGGAAATTAGTTGAAGATACACGTTGTGGCCAGGCTCGACTGCGCTGGTGGAGGCGTGCCGCAACCATGACCTGGGCATGGTCGAGATGCTGCTCAAGAACCACGCCAGGGACGACCAGTGCAAGGCTCTCTTCATTGCAGCCCACAACAACGACACCATCATCTTGTCCAAGCTCCTCGCCCTCAAAGTCAGTTGCCAGGGTGCCTGCCTCGGCGGGTCTTGTCATTTAGATGCTTATTGCCAAACTTGATGCATATTTCAGTGCAGTGTGGTATGAGTGTGCCAGGGTCCCTGCTTTGGCGTGTCGGTCACCTCTATTGGATCAATTGGTATGCCATTTCGATTCCCAATGAATTGGGATCATTCGAAGCGTTCTACGATATTCTCCCGCTATATTAGGTCATCAATCTAATCTGATATCACGAGTAAACATATTTTCAATTTTTTTATTTGAAATAAGCCAACCGTGCATCCCAAAACCGATGCACTGCATCATCGTCTGAGCTCCAGCGATGTTCACATAAAACTTGGAGTGAGGGTGTAAACAGGCTGGTACAATGCTTGCAGGCGCACCCTGACCCTGAGTACAAGATCCAGAAGCGGTGCCTGGAGATCAGTCCAGCGCAGCAGTTCGGCAACAGTCTGTCCGTGTCGCACTCAGGAGGCAGCGCCCACACCTCCATCTGCCCCACCGTCCCTGTCATGATCAACTGGCACGGCCAGCGCTGCCTGCCTTCCATCAAAGTAAGTCTTTCATTCACCTTCGTATCCGCAGGCATTACTCGTAAATATATTCAATCATTAGATCCAGATGCTGAGTTTTTTAATTCAACCGTATGTGTTTATGAGTTCTTTTCCGTTGTAGTTAGAAGCGCCAGTAGCCCTGCAGAGTTGAGACGAAGTGTTCGCAGCTGTATCATGTTTACCCCGTTCTTGCATTTATGGGTTGTGTGTCCTTCGTGCTGCCCTCAGGAACAGTGGCTGGTGGACGCGTCAGTGCAGTTGAACCCCAAGCTGCGGCTGTCCCCCCGCAACCAAGCCATGGCGCTCTACGCCATCACGCGGCTCGACATCAGCAACAACTCCCTCACCAGCCTCCCCTCTGCCATCTTCAGCTTGCCCAGTCTGAGGGTGAGGCGCTGCAGCTCCAGAGGTTCTCCGTATTCTTCAGCTCTAAATGCTGCGCTCGCTGTGTTTGGGGCTATTAGCTCACCTAGCATGAGGGAATAACGTGGAATTTGGAGCTCCTCTCTCTTTCCTATGACTTGTCCTTGCTGTATAGGTGTTCAATGGTATAATACCTGTACTACTTTACTAGTATTTACAGTAGGGTTTACGTTGTTCTCATGTATTCTTGTTTGCTCTTCATTTTCTGCCAAGTGCTTTTACTCTGCGGCCTATTGATTCCAGCGCAAAAATAGCTCATATTATTCAGAAACAGCCTGTAATTCATTTTGTTCGTCTACTTTTGATGGCGGTCTGGACTGTGGCAGCATTTGTTGCTACTTCATATGTCGAGTGTACGAAGCTTGGGCTGAAATGCCTCTACTACTTTTCAGTAGGACCTAATAACGATGGTAACGCCTCTGTTGTGGAATCTTTTTCACTTTCGAACCATTTAGTATCTGACCTGCTATTTGCACATGTCTGAGGCCATAAATATGAAGACTAGCAAATTCTCAATTCTTTACCCTAGGATTTCTTTGAGGCTAATGAATAATTTTGCTTCTCAGATTCTGAACGCAGGCCAGAATAAGCTGGAGCAGCTGTCGGGCCTGACCGTGAGCGCTCTGGCTGGAGCTGTGGACGGCACGATGACGCTGCCAAGACGGGGCAGCAAGTTCAAGGGGGTCTTGGCGGGGCGGTCCAGCACGCTTGTGGTGCCTGGCTGCACGGTGTCTGTCTTGGAAGAGATACATCTCCAGGTCGGGTAGAACGAGCATTGTAGCTTAATGAAATACGTGTGGTTGTAATATAATTTCTATGATTTTATCCTCGCAATCATGTCGGGTGTTCTCAGCACTGAATCTAGGTGCAATCAAGCGAGGGATAGGCGAGCGGGTGAAGTTAGCTGGGTTTGTCTATCGTATGCTGTGGGAACAGAGGTCACTCGAAGGGGGAGGGGGGGCTCTGTTGGATTACCTCTGCTATAGGTAGACCTTCGAGACTTCTGTTTTTCATGCTCGCTTTGTTTCTTCCAAATTTTCACACCTTCTTCGCTATCTCTTTATCTCTTCCATATCTTTCCTTCTACCTCATTCTTAACTTGCTGTTTCCTTGCGAATAGGATCCAGTGTGGGAACACACCTTGTGCATAGATTATCCATTTTCCACAGTCCACACTAAATGGTCCCTTTCGTGTCGATGTGATTGATCCGAGACACTGAGCGCCGCAATACATAGCACTACTACCACCACCACTAGTGCTATTGCCAGTGTACTCAGGTGTTGTAGTAGTAACTGAGAAATAGCTTAGTAATAAGTTACTACTAAACTATATTAGTGTTATATGAGGTTAACGTCACGTCTCATTTTAGAAACCGCTTCATTTTCCTGTCTTCTTCTTTTTAATTTTGTCGATTAATTGTCACATCGAGCAATGTGCACTTCGCGGTCGAGAAAACTGCTCTCAATTCCTCATAGTTTTAAGAATATTGAAATTCAATGGAAAAGTTTACTGTGATGGAATTATGGAATTTTGTAATATATCCTTTACACTGCAACGCATCCCACCATCCTATTCTCAAACGTGCTGTTGTTATAAAACTTCTTCGTCTGTCTGAGTGTATTCGAGTTACCTTCAGCTCATCTAAAGCTATTGTTTATGGTAAGTTATTTTATATCCTTTTACGTAGGCATATGAATCGACGCATCTGATTTGTTTCAGTTTGCAGAACGATGGCTGAGGCACAGAGTGAATAGATGCAGCTCCATTCGCATGACCTTCATGATAAGCTTTGGGAAGGCTTAAGGGATTTTGCTGCTCTACTCAAAACCTTTCACTTGAACGCTTTCACAGCAATTATATCAAATTTGTCCCATAAAATTAGTCCTGGAGTCGAGAAAGACAGCATTTATTAGTAGATTTCCCTGAATTAAATGATGTAGAAATTGTGAGATAACATCACAGATACATAAAGTATACTTGAAGCAGTATTTCTACAACAGAAAAACTGGATAAACTATTTCATGGGGGATTGAAAAACCTGCACAAAGGAGCTGTAAGGCATCGACTGTCGACTGGCATCGAGTCTTATTTTCACTTGAAGTAACTGAAGCGATCGATGCGTGCGCAGGATAACCGCCTGGACTACCTGCCCGAGGGCCTGTTCTCGCTGCCGGCCCTGCAGCACCTGGACGTGTCCAACAACAAACTCATGAGTCTGCCCTACAAGATGTGGTCCGCACCCAAGCTGCGCGACCTCAACGTCTCCCTCAACTTGCTGTCCGCCCTGCCCACCGCACCTGACCAGCCCCTGTCTCAGTGGGTGCCCTGGCCTGTGTGGAGGTGTCTTGTGTGGCTGCTGGGTCTTGTGTGGCTGCTGGGTCTT
>VOMN01034512.1:0-18947 GCA_014899125.1 Orchestia grillus
CTCGGGCTCATCAAGACGCAGATGTGATCGAATACAAATGTTCCTCTTACGACTCCATGAACAAAATTGGCTAATTTTTCTCTTAGTTCAATTGACTAAATTGATCAAAAGGCGACGATATTGCAATCGCTCACCGAGACAACATCACGTGAAGACATGGTGCCGGTCTGTCTGACAGCAAGTTATTACAAATGGACATATTAATCGAAAGTAATTAAGCTATTCTCTTAATAGAACCATAATCTCATCAACTATTGGTTCAATATACTTATTTATACTAGAGTTTCTAATTTGTTCAGCGTTTTCTTCAGCAACTCTATTGTGTGCCGTTAATTTTTTTTGTCCGAGTGTGAAGTAAGATTGTCAAATTCCAAGGAGTGAAATTAGTTTGAGGTGTACACAAAATGATTATTCAAGAGATTATCTTTAGAAATTGAATGTTGGTAGTCGGAACCTCACTATGAACGGAATTGATACGGCATTTCATCAATGAAAAGTTGCTTAAATCTAAAGAATACATCTTCTAATCACAGTCGCATATATTTCAAAATAGGTACAAGAAAATTTGAATTGTAAACGATGTTCCGTTAGCCTGCCATGAATTCTAACTTTTACATCTTTTCCCACCCAACATAGGATGCAAAAATTATTCTACCTATGGGAACGAAGGCATACTTTGGTCGCCACGACGTTATCTGGACAGTCCAAGTAACGACAAGTGTTCGAAAATTAGGAAAGTTAGGCAAGGCTTCATCGTATTGACAATCTCCGTGCAATGATCGCCGCTATCTTTGCCAATACTTACCTGAGGTGCCTTGCTGGCACTGGTGTCTGGGCACAAAGTGCTGCCCGACTCGTGATTGGCTAATATCCTTCTGGTCGACGTGTCGCGATGCTTTAGAAGCTGAAAGATTACCTTGGAGATCCAAGCCAAGCTGTCGCAAACATGAGCGTTACGGGATAAAGCTGGCCGTTTTTTGGTTTGTTAGGTTATTCTCAAAACTAGAGTTTCGTGGAAGCAAGAAATATCTTTATCTTCCAAAATTTACCCTCATGAACTTACTACAAGAACAAAGTACTTGGAAATAGCAGATAATTACCGCACATCGACACAGATATTAATTGAATTTCATACTCAAATTAGAATTTCAAATGATGACACACAGTTGCGAACGGCATTTCGAAATGTGTTTGAAGTTTATTACTGAAGAAACAAGTTCAACAACCCGAAGAAAGTTGTGGTACAAAATGAATTTACAACACATAGCATTTACATGGTATAGTCCATCAAATGCAGAATTAACTCAACATGATTTATATTCGCACGTTACAGTGTGCTAGATAGAGCAACAAAATTTGCAAAATCATGATTAGATCCAGCTGGCTACGTGGTTACGCTCAGATGTGGTTCACCAAACTTGACAATTACGCCGTTTGTCCAGACTAAAAACATAAAAAGCTTTGTATTCAGCTGGGATTATTATATAAGTATATGATTCAAAGTCTTCAATCCGATGAGTTACGGGCCTCAAAAATCTCTTAGATATTTGGAGAAAATATCGATAATGGGTTGATACGCTGTGAAATACTAGTGGTAACCTAATTTATTCCATTGTTCATTTATGTTTTGTCATTTATCTATTTGTACCATCTTTAAATTAAAAGCTGGTGCTTTTAACCCCTTCTAAATATGCACTGACAATAAAGACACCTGAAAATCCCAGGAACAGGACAAACAGCTTTGCCAACGGGAAATTCAATTGAACTGAAACACAGTCCTGTTACACTGCTTTCAGCGAGGAGATTCTAAAGAATTTCGAGTACGTCTTTGTGAAATTGTTACTGCATCTCATTTAAGTGTTCACAAAAATAGGTAATGCCCTATTGAGTTTCTAATTCGCACATGAAATAATTAAAAATTGAATAATTATCATACACTGTTTCGTTATATTATCGTATGTATGCTTGATAAGCCCTGCTCAGACCAGAGGTGTCGAAAATCTCTTTGAATGTGCGTCGAATTTGTGAACGTATGTGTGTGTGGTGTGAAAGATGTGTGTGTGTGTGTGGGAAAATTTGCATACGTGTATATGAGTGAGATTTGTGTGAGTGATGTGCGCACGATGTGTGTGTGTGTGTGTGTGGCAACTGTGAGCTGTGTGTATGTTGTGTGGTTATTGACTCGTGTATTATTGTTTTGGGTGTGCAACATACGCGAGATGCGCTTGTCGAAGTACTGTTGTTATAAAGCAATATACGTGCGCGTGATGAATGGGTGCGTGAAGTGTGTGAGATGAGTCTGTTGGTAAAGGTAATGCGAGTGATGAGTGTGTTTGTGAAGTGTGTGTGTGCGTGTGTGCATGCGAGGTCACGGGAAGCTCCACAAAAAAAGCAGCAATGCACCCCATTGCAGCCTCTGCCAGGGCTCCGTAAAAATGCCCCAGCTTCAATGAGCTAAATGTATTGGCCGTAAAAATCCCACAGAAATTCAAAAGGAAAGCGAAATGCAGTTGCATTCGTAAAGAGGGCCGCCCGTTCTTCTTCTGTTGCGTCATCGATTATTGGTAGAAACATTGGAGGCCGACAGCCTGCGCAACTCTCCCAGCATAAGCGCTCGGCCTCAGACGTGAACCAATAAATTATTGACACTTACAAAAAGTATATAATAAGCACATGATTCAATCGGAATACGAAAAAACATCCTCGTTGTAAGTTCAAAAGCATGGCACTTACCTCTTTGAAGGGATAACGGCTCACAGGTGATGTGACATTATGTTCAGGTCGTTAAAATCTTTTTCAACCAAGAAATGAGCCTATAAGTTCTGTCAACCGCTGTGTCACGAATTGAAGCGAGTTGAGATGAATGCGAGTGATCGGTATCATTGGGTCTTCATTAACGGTATTATCGAGGTTTATTCTTCAAGGTATTGGAACTGCATTTCTTGAAATTTTTCTCTATCAAAGAATCAAGATCATTTTCATCTGTCTTTAAAAATGCTTTCTCACTTTCACAGACGCAAAGATAACATCTTTTATTTGTTCAGGAGTTTTGGGACTAATGTTTGAAAATTACACGTCAAATTCCTCAGTGCTAATGCAATTCCTCTTGATGAGCATTGGATGTTACATTCAGTACAATCCATTTTTGATGAACATCTCATGCATATATCAATATTAATTTAATTCAACTGAAACTATGCAGCCCCGAACCAGCATTTTTTTCTTGTAATTGCGCTAAATTAATTTCTCTCACTAGAATATAATTCGGGCACAAGTGACATGAACTGTCGAAAGTTTCTATCGCAGAGCAAGGAATGAATATGAAAGCAGAATAAAATAGAACGAATCGAAGAGCTAAAGCGTACAGAGAGAATCTTTTTGATTGTATTTTGACAGGCTTCACGGTAAAGGCTTTCATCTAAATTGAAACTGATTTTTCTAGTATTTGGTAGTAGATGGATGATATTAAAACGAATGTCTGGATTCAGAAATTTTCCAATTTCGAAATTCAATGTGGGAACAAAACAGCTTCGTGATTTTAGATAATAAATTATTGATACTTTAATTTACTTTCCGACTAGCGGTTCATTAGCGGTTGTGTGGACTCGAACATTCGATTTTTTTGTAAGAAATTTGCTTGGATATCCTAGAGAATTTGTTTTAGATTTTCTAACAGCGATTATTTCAGTGACTCTATGAGCTAATATTTCACTCTGTTTCTTCATTTCACATTTCATTGCATTTGCTGAGCTTTCACGCAAATTTTTCAATCGTGCTTTTTCAACCATGGCACCACAACGCTGCCCTGCAAGGCAAGCACGAGACGTATAGGATTGATGCTTTTAGTCTACGGGAACTGGTAGCCCACTTTCCTAGCTCGTCTCGCGCTGGGTACGAATCGCAGCTCTCAAATTTTCAGAATCACCCAAAGAATAGTCATTCAATTTTAACATTGTTAGTTAACACTTGAAATTGATAAATTTTACAGCTTTCTTGCTTACTTATTTGAAATTCAATTTAATACTAAATAAATGCTTACATAAATTGTGTTTGAATGATTTTGAGCTGACTTAGCCAGCCATTTCACCATTAACCATTTATTACTACCAACATTCAGTTGGCTTCTAAAATTATATTTTATTGTTTTGTATTAATTTCTTAAGAGTAAGCATGAAGTTTTATGTTAACCCTTGGTATTTTTTTTTCATGTTAAGGATCACTGCATTCGGCTCGCACTCCAATATTGCTATGAGCAGTTCATTTTATACGTATAATAATTATTTTGTCAAGGACTAAATAGAAAAAACTACGTGAAATTAGTTAATTGATTTTTATGAGAAATATTTATTGAGGTACAGCAAACTGTATGGATAGTAGCATATCGATCGTTCGTATTTTCATAAAACTATTAAATGATAAACTTTCTCTATAATAATTACGCACACACAATATTTTCGTACGAAGAAAATGTTTGCTTTCAGAAGTCTGTGCGCCTTGTACACCGTAAGAGAAAAAAAAATAAATATACCTAGAGTAACCGTTAAATATTTAATAATTGAACTTGGGGAACGAATATTTCAATTTGTGAACATTATTGTTCTCGTGAAAGCATATTTTTCTAGGCCATATGTTAGTGTATTAAGGTCTTTTTTTTTATGCCTGGTCCATGTTTTCCAGCAGCTAAGAAATAGGCACTTCAACTGAATTGCTTACTCGCAATACATTATTTACCATACGGTATAAAAAAACAAAATGATATTAGAATATTCCCCCATAATAAGTTCGTTCCTCTTCAAACACTTAAGGATCGTTCCAATGGCTCGTTATTAGGCATGCAAGAAAACACACTTTTACACGCCAGTCTATAGCGCAGTCACTCCTGCGACTCATACTCTTTCATCACTCCGTTTTCGATTGATCCACAAGAGAAAATAATGAGTTTGGTGCCACTTGCAATGACGAAACCCATTGAAGGATGCGAGAGCTGACTGGTCTGAAAGGAGGCTTGATTACATCACTTCTTCTTCAGTGAAGAGACTCCATTTTTGTGTTCAAGCGCTCGATTAGAAGGAATGATTGGGTACTTCTCTGCCGCACATGTTGTTGGAAACCCCTGATGATTGTTTGTATTTGTTCGGAATATGTGTACGAACAGGTGAATATAAGCCTTTGAATTTGAATACGATATTTTTCAAAGTTTTGCAGACTAATAACCCCGGTAAGAAATTACTTGGTGTGAAGTATATGTATTAGTAAAGGTAACCAAAAATGCCTTTGCTTCTGAACAGACCAAGTAATTCCGTTCTTCGAAGTGAAACCTCTAGCTCACTTCATTGCAATCATAAGTATAAAAAACGAAGACAATTCCAAGAACACTCGCCACCACTAGCTTCGTTTGCCATTTTTATCGAGGGCTTTACATGTACATGGCGCCTGCAAATAGGTTTGCTCGGTTAAAAAAATCATATGTACTTCCTATTTACTAAAAAAAGCACGTAGTGAAAATATTTGACTCCATCGCTGAAATAGATCGAAGATCATTTAAATTATTCAGCATATTCCGCTCATCAAAGTGTTACTCTAATAAATACTAATGAAAAACGTATTTACTCATCTTCCAGATCCCCTTAAACTGTTATCTTCAAGAGTAAGTGAAGATAATACGTTAGATTAAGAATATCTTCTACAAGATTTCATTGTAGCGTGAATGAGGTATCTCAAAGAGAATTTGTCTGTAAACACTGTTGAACGTAGATTGCCATAATCAAATATGCTTTCATTTTCCCCTTTTAAAAAACTGGCCGTCAACTGATAGATTTTTATTGAAGGCAAGGTGTTTCTGAAATTTATTGATGTAAGTGGTGCACCTCCACAAACATATTAGCTCGTGCTTTATGATACATTGCATAACCATTAGCATGAAACGTATTTACTTCTCGCAGCCAACTAATGGAAAACAAATAGTTGAAAAAAAGACTACGGAGTTTGCAACGAAGATTTAACTATCTTCAAATTAACTTTGTTCTCCAGGAAAATAATGACAAATCAACTTGTGCAACTACAGTTACTACACTGTTTCTCTTACATTATTTATATTTTATTCATGAAGCGAGGTAGCAGGAGTGAGAATATTTTTGTATAAAATATATTATTATACGCTTTATAAATGCATAAAATGCATATTTATTAACAAAGAAGTTGATATGAATTTTGAAGGGAAATTCGATTGCTTTCTTTGAATAGATAAACTTGAATGAGTTTGATTTATAGGCCCTCTTTGTCTGTGTCCCTCAATAATAATGAGATATGATTTTAAGTAACGCTCTAGATACAGATTCCAAGTAGATCCTAAAGAAAGCTTGTTGCCTTTTTTCTATTATTTATTTCATTACTTATTTCGTTTTTCTCAGAAAGAACCCCTCTACAATGAAACGAGAAATTTTATTTACATCAATTCCACTTTCAAAAACTTGAAACGAAGGAAATCGATAAATGATAAATAAAACATTCATAATGATATCATCTGTTACCTCTGACTGGGAAACATATGATGGGAGTTATAGGTCTATAGGTTCACTCCCATTTCTGGGAGTGAACGTCAACGGAGCTTATTTTTTTTTAATCAAAGTATCTAACTTCAATTCAATGAAGGTATAAAAAATGTCGCACATTTTGGAAAACTCCGTATGAATAAATGAAAATATTTGTAAACGAACTGCTTGGAACATTAAAACCAAAAGAATATTTGATAAATTTTCGAAGGTTTTGTAGTTTGCACATTAAGGTATGAGCCGTCTGTACCTGACATGATAAATTAATCAAGTTCTATACTTCGTATATTTAGGAATGAGTAAACCAATGTCATAAATTCATACTTGAATATGAGTTCGACTGAATAAAATTACAAAATAGTATAAACAATATCTAAAAAAAGCTAATTTAATATGGCTTGTTTATAATTAAGTTTTGCAAAAGTAGGCTTTCGAATCCTGTATGAAGGAGGAAGGTTTCGGGCAATATTACACGACTAACTTCATGGCTTTTTGTGACTTTCGTGTTCTGATTTTCCCGAAAATATTAGCTTTTCAATCTCATTTTCGTTTCCCTTCAACAGGAGAATTTTTAGATAGAATCCTTGGATTACTAAATTATTCTTTTGACTTATTTTCAAAGGGACGAAATTTTTTTTTCGAGTGCGACTCTTGTGGCAGAACTTGAGACACTACAGAAAATCGATATAACGCATTCTTATTGCGCAGTTACATGTATTTAGTCCACTGTATCCCTTTTTACTTAACTTGTCAATCTTCCACGCATGAGTTTAATTTTAGGTCGGGGATTAATCTTGAGAGGAGTCCACCAAGAAAGCAAGATGGCGGCCGTGTGTTTGCAGGAGCCCCGTCTTGGAGGATGCGGGTGGTCAGCAAACACAGGGCGTCTTGGCGACGCCGTTGGGGCCCTTTGGCATCGACGTGAGGCCGCTTTGTCAGCGCGAGGTCACTGGCAGGTAAAGGCCCCTGCACCAACCGAACTCTAATTCCTTCCTTCCTTCTTTTCTCACACTTAATGCAATCACTCGAAGTTGCAGTCGTTGGCTTATGTCCAAGCCTTGAAAAATGAGTTATGATATTTGGTAATGGTTAAATGTAGTTCCGTTGGCGGCCCTTTAGTATCTTTGCAGTAGAGAGATAGAAAAAAGAATTGTTGTTGTCGTTATTTTTTTATGTTATAAACTGAAGCTAATTGAGAGTGAATGCTGAAAAAACTGACTTCGTTGTTAATGAAAAGTTGACATAAGCTCACAGAGATAAAAAATTGGTCACCTATTGTTTTTCGAGACCCATTTATTTGCCACGTTCATCAATCAGTTTTCAGAGCTGTGACCGAAGCTCAGGTTCTATGCAAGCTTCGAACAAGGATCAGTCTTTCTTCAAAGATGACAAGGTATAGACTTGTGTCTTAGTTGCTCTTTCAGCGATAGGCCGAAAGCAAGACGTCTCAGAATTGGGGATTGCATTTGGTCGGATTAAGAAACACCTAGTGAAGGAAGTAGCGGAATTCGCTGGTGTTTCATGCCGTACTGTTATATAGGTCTGCCAACAATGGACGCAATCCGATACATACTCGTACTGCAATTCGAGGTCAAATTGTAGTCGGAAGAAAATTGTAACCGATGGATATCACCCCCGTGTGTCCCGAATTGTTGACCGAAATCGCTTTGCATCAAGGATGGAACTACCGCTGAGCGTCAATGATGACCTGCTCCAGCGGCTTTTTCGACACTTGTGCACTCAATGTCATGTGGAATTGCTGTCATAATTCGTGCTCCTAAAATTTCTACACCATGTTAGTAGTGGGGGACTAATTTTTGTTCGTGGAGCTTATATGGTGAACATTTCTTAGAGCATGGAATTTTGATGTTGCCTTTCATAATTTAGGCCTTTACGAAGTGTTAGTCCCGCTACAGTGGTTAATTATGACAATGATCTGGGATCAAAAATTTATTATTGTACTAAGTTATAATTGTATTACTAATTATAAAATTTCTAAATAACTGTCCTATTGACCGAGAATTACAGCTTTAACTCCGAGTATATATTTCACAAATACGAAATTGTCATGCAACTTCAGAGGTAGCAAATATGACGGCTGATTTCAAAAGTTGAAAAAGAAAACGGAGATGCTACGGTTAGCAAATTTTATATTTGAAGTATGGGAAAATTTCTATGTTAGAAAATTATGCTAGAAAAATTATGTTGGAAAGTTTCGAGTTCATCTTGAGTTTTACACAGAGATGAAAAAACGACGTTGAGAAAATTTTGCGCAGAGTATTCACGAGGGATATTGTACATAGAAGCGACGAAACTGCGGTTTAGTAAAGGTGTTGCTTCGCTTAACCCGCAGCTAGAAATTTTTTCAAATCTTTTCCACTACAAATGAAATTTATCTGACCACGAATGCTTACTTTTAAGTCTCAAAACAAGTGCTGCGTTAGGAGAACTCAGAAAATTCTTCATGTAATATTGTCTTAAAGATAGGTATAAGCTGCAAGATTTTAAATAATTATTTTTATGTTTTTCACTGACGGATGCATTCGGGAAAAATACGTTTATTGAACATAAAAATTCTTTTTTGTACGTAAATAGCATTAAAATAACTTTGAAGAATTATCTTTCACTTTCCTTTCTATTATGAATCAAGTGACACACAAGAGAAAGCTTCTTGTAGAAAATGAACATAGCTATACGAGGGAACCAAGCAGGCCGCACCAGGTCGAGATGTGCTGCGTTTGACCACACCACTCCGCTACTGCAGAGTTGGCTATTTGATTTGATCGGAGTTTTCAGAATGTTTGCTGATTTGAAATTGAAAGATGAAATACAACGCTGAAAACTACGTGCTCTAGAAACAAACCTGAAACTTAATGAAAGGGATAAAGAAAGGAAACTACGATAGTGGGGTCTTCGACAAATATTTTCAATTTCGACTTAAATGTGCAATAGTTTGTCCAATACTGCTTCATGGGTCTTCTAATTTGATGCTTTTTATGGCCCTGGAACCACCGAAAGGCCGACGGGAACTAGATCTTTTTGCGTTAAGTTCATGATAAAACATCTGCAGCTTTTGTTCATTTACAGGTCGTGTCTGTTCCGATTGAGTATTTTCGTTAGCTCCGTAATTTTGTTATGCCCAACGCACACACACATTCACAGCTCACACAAGTAACAATGGATGGCTTGATTGCACTGAATAAGAAAGAACTTCATTTGTAGAATGAATATTTCATCAAGGTACAAAATGTCCCTAATAATAAATGGGAATTGATATTGCACTCAAATATTGTCGAAGAAGTAAAACCAGTATGAATCAGTATTAAAAAATTTTTCTTACTATAATAATAATCATTCTGAATAACTAACAATTATGATTTTGAAGATCATTATAATCATTATACGTAACTCATATCTCTATTCTCAATAGCACGGTCCGTAATAGTTTATGTATGTTTTTCATGATATAGTTCCCACTTTCCAGAGTGTACTGTGACGTAAACTATCTAGAAAACCATATAACGCTATACATGCCAAAGTTACAGAAAGGAAAATATTCGGAATAAAACAGATTCCAAGGAGTCGAGACAAACGTGTCAAATCTACTTGTATATTATGGGTTCCCTTCACAACCGCGTGTTCACTGCGGTGTCCAGCCTGACGTATCAGCGGCATGCAGCTGTCGACACCGCTCTAGCTACACCTGACACGCACGCCAATCTCTCACCTGTAAAATATGCAGGCACGCTGCCCGCCTGGAGGTTATGGGGGCGTTTTTCTTATAACGCATGCAGTGTGGTAATTGTTTTCATTGCCATGGTAAGTGTAGTTCAAATAGAAAGTAAGTTAAGAGTTTTATTTTGAATGATTTTAGGGATTTCGTCGCAGCGGGTTAGTTCTCCAGTAAAACTAGTTCATTTTTTTTTCTTTTGTCATCATTAGCTTTGAATTAGAGAAATGAATTGTGTGAGTCGTACTTGCAAAAATGATGTATCAAAACATTGGAATACCTCGTGCCTTACAAATAATGGGTAAAAAATGACACTAGGAGCACAAGATTTATCTCAAGTATGTGTGGCACTAACTGCTGTGCGTTGTATGAAGCTGGCGGTCAAAATCTGTGATGCTGAAGCTACAACTAAGGTTAAAGGCAATGCTAAAATCGTTTTGTCTCACGTAGAGTTAGGGTAAAAGATAAAATAAAAAGATTAGGGTTAGAATTAGAATTTGGGCTTGAACTTGATGGAAAAGTTATGTCGTTAAAATTGCATCTGAGTATTTTTTGTGTAAAACATTGACATGAGCATTGCGTGAAAATGAAAATTTCTGCAAATAAATACCTCTAAGGAATAGATGTTGTTTGAAAATGAGCACTAGGTGAAAGTAAATTGATACAAGCCTACTGGGCTTCATCAACCCGCTGACCTTTCATACACCGAGAAAAAGAAATGGTGTAAGCTATTTTCTTTGTTCCTAACTACGCAACCGTAATACATTTTTTAATATAATATTAACTAAATTTTCATTCACACGTGTAACTTGAATATCTCAATTATCTATTCTCTCAATTACCTAAAAGCTGCTCGGTCGAAGCAGCTTTCAAACCCGAGCTATGCCAACCACTTATACTGATGCCTAATGTGAGCTGTTTTGCCCTAATTCTCGAATTTTCTTTGTGATTATCAAGTTGTAAACAAGGCGCCAGCTCTGCCGGCCTGTACCCCAAACAAGGAGAAATTTTTATTACGATGCCAAATCACACATCGTTTTGTGCACAGCAGAGTTAAGTCATCAGCAGATCGTTGTTGAGGTTCTGTATTCAGGAGTCATTAATCATCAGATCAAATTTCCAGTTCCTTCGGGGGAAATTGGGAACAGGAATATATCCATTTAAAAGAGTATGCAGCGTCCTCTGAAGTGAATGCCTTACTCTACAAAAAAAAGCAAGAACAGATTTTATATTTGTGTAGTAAAATCAAACTACTTATATTGTTTTAGAGACGAAACATAAAGTTACTTTCAACTTCATGGCTCGCTTGTTCTTTACAAATTTGATTTCCTAATCTCAAATGGTCTCTAACCATCAAAGACTAACTTCCATCATTGACAATGCTCCAGTGTGAGAAAATATGGTGCAGTATTGATGCAGCTATGCGGCGTGTGTGTACATGTGCTACCATCAACTCAGAAATGTGTATCATTAATGCGCTGTAAAACAGCACCCTTCGTATTGTGACTGCCAGATGTTTCAGCAGTGTGCCAACCATTTGACCTAACTTAAGTCTACGGTATTTGAAACGAAGGTTTAATTTACTCAATAGCTACTGATGCATTTAGTGCGACATAAGTAGAGCAACAAATATTTTAATAAGAAAAAAATATTATTATAGGTATAAATTCGAAATCAAATACTTTTTACCGATAATTTTTCTAATTGTATGAAGTGGATATGTGCTATACCTTCCACAATCGATTGAATAAGAAGATTTTACAAGGAAACCCTGGAGGATTTTACTTTCAATTTATGAAAAACTGGTTCTCAAAACTATAGTTGAGTGGGCAAGGATTTGGACCCTGATTCTACTCGCAACAATTCATTTGTTATGTTGTTAAGCAACAAAACTAATTTCTCTTCACAAATTAGCTCCTGAATTCATAGCTGTAAAATTTAGCAAATATCTATGCATTTTCACACTGTGTACACCAAGTAGAGTCAAAATATCTCAAATGCAATGTTTGAGGTGAATTCAATTACTCCGATCTGCTTGTTTACAGAGATTAGAGCTTATCTAAACGAACTTTTGAGGACAATGGAGCATGTAAATATTTCTATGATCTTACACACCAGAAAAGAACTAATTTTATTCACAATGATCTATTCTATTCTTCCTTAACCCTCGACTATGACTTCATGACACAGCCCCATCTTAGGGTTTTTCGAGGTCGCTGCATAACTTCCTGGCTGCTAGATAAAACAATATGATTTAAATAAAAATATACGATATAAATCCCCCACCATTTCTGTTTTAGATTCGTGATCAGTCTTCACAATTTCCTATCCTTGTAATGGAAGTAATATCGATAAACCAAGAATGGACAAACACACTGGAAAGGCGGCAGACATTCATGTTCATAAATTCCTAAGGTGGACACGGTGGGTCGCTGAACGCTTCGTGGAGGTCATCATGATGGTTTCAAAAATAGTTGGCTAAAATTGCATCCAGATTACTGATCCAAAACAGTATGTCGTCTAATAGTCTTCATATGAAAATAAAATTCTAGCAGTGATTCTATACTGATGAAGTATCTAAATACTAATCCTATTTACAGCTCTAACTCTTTTACACGCGTAGCAAAGTCACCACTAAATTCAAAGTTCATACTAGATAGAGCACAAAGCCTACTTCAAAGCAACTGCTGTATTTAAGTCACTATATAACATTCATGACACTTCTTCCTGGCCTAGTAGATCATGATGGAACTTGTATATTTATTTAAATTTGCTGCCCTTATTTTGTAACCAGTATTTCCTTCAGTTTTCAAGGTTTTCAGGAACCTACAAAGCGTCGGAACCATATCTGCACATTCTCTAGCGTACGCCCAGACCACTGTAGCGAGAACTTTAGACAAGCTTTCCAGTGTATTTACGGGAAAGGCATAGTTTTCTGGAGTTTTGAATCTATCACAGCGACCTAAACGACTTCTTTCGCAAGTTGTTATTATACTATGAAGGTCATGTTAACTACGAAGCATTTTTGACATCTTTTGGATGCCATCATATTGGTAGCCGCAGACCACCTTCAAGAACATGACAAAGAGTGCGAATATAAAAGTAATAAGCTCCTCGACACGACCATGTAGTTCATAACAGAAACTATGTACTCAACAGCGACTAAAAATATGGCGGCGACAAAATGCACTTAAGAATATGTCTGTAAAGATGACGATGGCAGTGAAAATGGCCGCTTCAGTACGCTGGGCTGCTACGATGAACAGACCACAACTTTGTGTGCGCAGTCGGAGGGTAGGTAGACCTGTCCAGCTCGAGGGTGCCTATCCTGGATGCTGAAATCTCGACTTCGGCCCCAAAACGGACCATGTCGGCGGTCACTCGACTCTCCTCTACTTATCTTGTTTCCACAAAACCGGTTTCGACAACTCGTGCTTTATTAGAATTTGGACAGGCCTGTGACGGGGCGACGCAGGAGATTGACATTTGCGTCCCTGTCACCACCAAGATCCATCCAAATTCACCCAAAATGAACCAAAACAGAATTTCAAACTCGGTCACGCTCTTGCCATTTCAAGATTGTAATCCTGATCAGTTGGGCTGTGTCCATTTCCATAATCGGTGACGCTATTGGGGAAATTCACACCTTGCACCCTCCGATAGCTAAATAATTCCATGATTTTCATAGATATCTAATGTTTGATTTGACTTTGTGTAGGGGTGGCGAAACAAAGACGTCTTTCACCCTAGTTTTTTAAGTATTATGCAAAATAAGATTACCCAATTTAAATTCTTACCGAAAGTTAGGTATCTAACACTCGAAGGTACAGAAACTTCGCCCAATAGAATCTCTTATTGACATTTATGATACGATGTATTCTTAAAAAACTCAAATATTTTAAATAGAAATACTCCGTTCATAAAATTCCTATTCAATTTTAAAATTTTAATATGAAGTTAAATGATAATATATATTAATTTTACTTATGCTATTGCACGCACTGGATATTAAAGCTTTTAATCCCATTTAATTCTTGTATTTCAAGCTTCCTTGTTAATTGAAGTGGGATCATTTTGAGTAAATCCTACAAGAAATGGTGACTCCTCATTGGATTGGAAAGGATGTACCAATTCCGTAGCTCGCCCCTCACGAGGTAGCACACCTCTCGCCTTCTTTCTGCGAGGCTGTGTTAAAGATATCACGAGCCAGCAGAGATACACGACAATAAAGTGCTAAACAAAGGATAACAATGTCATTGCAACCATCGATGAGCCTCTGAGCTAGAACTAACATGATGAGAAATTGAGTACTTTATTGGTGGGGAACGTGGGACTGATAATACTAAATAGAGGTGTATTAAATAAAGTCAAATAAACATTGATAATAAATGTTTACGTTGTAGCAAATCAAATTTATGTATCGTATTCATTGTTCTTCTAATTAAATTTTAAAATTGTAAAAGACTTTACGACAGCCCTCTGACGTAATTGCACAGACTCAAAAAAAAACCTCTGTTAGGAAATATAGCAAAATATCATTTGTCGATTCCTACCGATCGCTAAAATACTTGGGCTCCTAGAGTTATCCGTGTAAGCATTTCACGCTCGCAGCGCATGCACCGGGGTGCGAAACTTAGAATGCTATATATTAGACCTTACTCTTGTCAACCCCAAGAGGCTTTTAAATTCAACTGAAGGATTCAAACCCCATTGAATAGACGAGGTGTTTTTTAACCCTGGTCATTGGTCACACATTCTTTCCCGTTACATTAGATGCTTTCCATGCATTGCTGTAAGATCAGACTCACAACGCGTCCCATTTACGACTGGTTTTCAGTGTGGGCACGATCGCACGCATGGTTGCGCGTGCGCTATGCATGGCTAAAGCATGGGAAGCGACGCACGTGGTCGCATTCGCGTACAATGGTCGACCATTCGGACGGTGTCCGAAATACTTGTCGGTGATGAAGCCATTTCACATGCCCCTACTTTGCGGTCGGCTCCGATCGAGACAAAAAGTGGCAAGTGTGAACTCGTGCGTTAAGTAGAAGGAAATATACATACCAGCCTGGGCTCGGCATGTTGGTTAGAGCTGCTGACTGCTGCTATGTCAGCTGATTGGCTCTGTTTCGCTATTGGGGGGTGGAAATGTATTTATATTCTTGCCTTAACTTGAACACTATTTCCTCACGTACATTTATTTGAATCGCTTTACAGAAGTATGATTGCTAGATTGATTGTGCTCGCTTAGATTATATGTACGCATTCGTACAGAAAATTAATGTGGAAATTCAAGCTCTGAGTTTAACTCGTAGATGCCATTCAGCGATTTTTGGTAAACTACAGAAAAAAGGTTTCGCAAAAACTTCTCAGCTTTTATTATAGCAAAATAGTTTGTAGCAGCGAAGTGTTGATCTCAATTGCCGAACAGAATCAAAGACGCCATTTCATTTTTCACGACCTGCAGAGTGAGCACAGATTCCTAAGTGATATTTTGGCTTAGCAGACATTACTACCCACTCAACTCGGGGCTGGATTGGGACTCCGATAAATGGTGCAAGTCAAAGACTTATTGCTCGGACATTGATGAGATGTTGGCTGGGATTTAGGCAGAGCTGGGCAGCGCTACTTTGAAATGTAGTGGCCGCTACTGCTACCGCTACATGCTCTAAATGTAGCGGGNGCCGCTACCGCTACCGCTACATGTAGCGCGCTACTGCCCACCTCTGGATTTAGGAACACTCATTACAAAATGTCTTGAATAAGAGCGAGACTTAAAGTGTTTATTAATATCATTAAAATTTATTGGTGTTATACTTCGTTCGGCTATCCATATATGCTATGGGTCTCACATGCATTTAGTGAACATCAAAATCTATGGTAAAACGCGAAAAAAATACCGCAAATACGTTCTGAAATTAGTACCGGAGTGAAAATTGAAATTTGGCGATTGTAAAACTTAGTTGTAATGTTCTGCAGTTGATCGACATTAAATAATATATATATAAAATTCGACCCACTTTTACTTCGATATCGTGAAAGAGCTTCGAAGTAACTACTGAATGCCTAACATACACTCGCAAATATGTTCATACCAACACAAACCAACCAGATTTTTTCTCCGCGCTCAATGTTCGAGAAAAATTTGAGGTCAAGCCATGGAGAACCTGAGAACACGTCAAATATGTGGCACTCGTAGGTGCACTTCAGATATTTCCAACGTATGTTAACATTAAAACTATGTCTTGAGTTGAAAAATGACAAGTATCACAAAGACAACTTTGGAGATAATTTCTTTTTATGAAGAGAGCTCATGCATTTTCAGCGTGACTCACGATTATGAAAGCTGTTCAATCTATATATTAATACGCTAGTACCTACGTACCGTTCCGACACGCTTCGCCACTTTGCAAGTGAAATTTCAGGTCTCGAGCGAAGTATCCTGTATACGAGTAGCATGTTTTGCTATAAAAAGTCAGTGTTCGCGGCGCATTTTCAGTTTCCCTAATAGAGTTCAGACTACTAGCATTATCAAGAAGAAAATTGCTTCCAAGACCGGACTATCTCTGCTCTGAACCTTTAACCTCTGCCCAACACTTGAGAGGAGCACTTCTTATCGGCTCGTTGATCTAAAGTTTGTCATCTAAATTTCCGTGAAATTCTCACGGGTCCTGCTAGTTACAAATAAAGAAATAAGTTTAGAAAATAAGAATGCCATTTTCCATTCAACTTCTGCAAAATCGGGCGGAACGATTTAACAGAAATACCAAATGATATCGTAAATACCATGTGCAGAAGTAGTCCAGAAAGGCATGTTTTTCAATTAATTTTTCTAATCAGTTAACAGACTTGACGAATACGTTTGTCAATAATTTGGACGTAGCTAAATAAACTCACTGACTGAAACAGCTGTAAAAGTTTAGAAAAATGTACATGAAGAACTCACCAGAACGTTTTTGGATGAAGTAATTTTCTTCAGCTTGTCGTTCCGTAAACTGGAAATGTAAAAAATACTGAATAGCCAAATATACCGACTAGTGTGCAAAACATGATCTGTCCTGACCAGAGCTGCGAGAACACAGACATTTCATATTCTATGTATAAATTCTCGTTTTACATGATTGATAGGACTTTGTCGATAAATCTGAGGGAGGCTTGACTAAACCAGTTCGAGAACCAGTTTTGACAAACGACACGTTTTATCATTTAATGCGTAGAGAATCTGCTCTAAAATCGAGAACACGCTGGAAATTCGACTGACGAAATGCATGCCTATGGCGCAGCGGCGGCGCGGCGGCACAGCCCTGGTCCGACCGGACGGCGGTGGGAAAAAAAGACCCAAAACCTGTTCTGTGGTCAGTGAGACGGATCGAGGGCTGTTTTGTGGCTTCCGATGACACAAAGGGGCTTACTTGAGCGCCTTTCTGGCCATAATTACGCCATTGAGAGAGCATTTGCCTAAAAACTCGCATTGACTTTAAAGTATGTCTCGAATCTGACTTCATAACAAAGAAACGATGGACTTGTGTGTGTTTTTTCTGGAGCCCTGCATGCTCAGGCCGAGTCATCTGGCGCACTTGAGCACAGCGCGCCTGCCGGTCAGTGGTCGACGTCTTGTTAAGTGGCGGCGTTTGGTGAAGGAGGGATGAGCTGCGATGCGAGTCGAAAAAATGCCTTTCAAGATTGGGGCTCGGTTTCATTCCTGAAAACTTCTTTGCAAGAGAATGGAGAACAAATTGGGTAGCTTTTTCATAATGCATGACTAATGAATAGGAAAAAATACCTCGCATGTTAGAAATTTTTGTGTTTCAGTTTTTAGTAGTAAAAAATTATTGTTTGTGTGATCAGAAATATTCGCTGGCATTTAATATGCTCAATGGAACAAATATGTATTCGTAACATACCAAAAAATTTACGTTTATTGCTATTAAACATATTTCAGAAATCCTTGGATAATTATAAGTCCTACATAAGGGAGGGAAAGATCAAACCCAGTGGGTAATATTGAATGAACATGAATTTATTTTAAAATGTTCAAACAACAATGAAAATAAGAAAACAGGGCGGGAAAGAAATATTGGTAACATAGTTTTAAAGTCCTCGAATAACTCAATTCAGTACCATCACCGTGATAAAATAAACGAAATTTTGTTCTTCCTTTGTCTAGAAAATTCCAAAACAGTCTACGTAGTCCAGAAGGGTACACTGACCAGTTTGACTTCAAGTGAGGTAACAGACTCTGCGGAAGTGAGAAGTCTGAGAATTCTCACTGTGTCAAAATTCAAGGAACTCGCTATTTAAGTGAGGAGTTTGATTATAAAGGAATACAAGACTGACCCGATTACAGAAAAAATTTCAGGAAATTCTCTATTCCTATTAGCACTGTAAAGGCTATTATAAACAAATAGAAATCTGAATGGATTGTGGTCAACAAAGCAAGATTGGGCTCTCGAAGTAAGCTATCACAACGAGATCACTTTAAAATTGTCACAATGGCTAAGAAAGACTTTTGGATATCTTGCCGAAAATTAGCAGAGCATTTGTCGTCAGCAGAGGTGAACGTATCAACGCAAACCACCAGCAATGTTTTGCGTTAAGAAAACCTGAAGAAACGCGTTACTCGGCAAGTCCCACTGCTGAAGAAAGAACATGTTGCATCTCGATTG
>VOMN01034517.1:0-28140 GCA_014899125.1 Orchestia grillus
CGGTCTCATTCAACAGCTCGCGAATATGCGAAGGCACACCATGCACACAGAGCAGCGGCACCTCAGTGTGGCCCGAGCGTGAAGGTCTAAACATCTCAAAGGTATCAAAGGTAAGGTAAGTGCACCAATGATACACCTTGCACGAAGGATGCATAGCGCATTAACTGTACACAGTGCACTAATGATACCATTTGAACGAAGGATGCATAAAGCATCAACTGTACATTGTGCATCAACTGTACACAGTGCACTAATGATATACCTTGCACGAAGGATGCACAGTGCATCAACTGTACACGGTACACGGACGATACACTTTGCACGAAGGATGCACAGTGCATCAACTGTACACAGTACACTAATGATGCACCTTGCACGAAGGATGCACAGTGTATGAACTGTACACGATGCACGGACGATACACTTTGCACGAAGGATGCACAATGCATCAACTGTACACGATGCACAGACGATGCACTTTGCACCAACGATGCACACCGCAATACTCGCCTGAGAGCAGGAGCCTCTCCGGTGCTCCATATATTTGCGCCATGCGCCCAATCAGGCGTGAGACTACCATAAATAACTCGCGTGTCACGTCGAACAATCTGCACAGCCCTAAATGACGACCATACAATGCCGGGCGACCGTAAAACCGTAAAATGAACTGCCCGCAGCCACGCATGCTCGCCAGGCCTGGGAAACAAGGAGATGTGCCGCCGGATTTGGGTGTTGTAACATGGCCAATACCAGGAGCATGCCGGGTAGAGGTGTGCTCTACATTTCCATGTAGTAACTCATTTTCATTTATGTTGTACCTGAATTACGGTGCTAGTGCATTGGAGATCTAGAGTAGAGGTGCACTGTATATTTCTATAAAGCCAGTTTGGGTGCTAAAACACGGATAATGTAAGGGGGAGGACTGGATAGAGTCATACTATGTATATTACAATACAATGATTCATATTCATTTATGTTTATATTCTACATGAATTTGATAGTTAGCCCACGGTTAATACAAGGTGAGATACATAGTATTAGTGAACTTGGAGTGAGTAAGATAGTTTAAGTAGATTACTATAATTATCCTATCACAATACAGTAAGATAGTAATAGATACTGAATGACAATGTAAGCCGTACGGTAACATATGAATATAATACATTCTCATTTCACCGAAATGTGGGACGGCTAGACGATGGTTGATGCAACAGAGCGTAGAGTAAAAATGGGCTTGAGGAGAATTTGTTAGTTTAGGTATATTACAAATATTCTACTTTCACAAAATACTTTATAGCAGTCTTGATATATACTAAATTACTACTTGTTGAACACCTAAGTTCGGAGTACTAGAACATGGCTTATATAACGTAGCACTCATTGTAGAGGTGAACTAGGGGTGAATAAATGAATTTGGGTAGCTCAATATCGTTCAATTATTCCCATAGAGTACAATGAACTATATTTCTATTCTACCCTAATCTGAGTAGTTAAAGCAAGAGTAGCACGAGGTAGAATGAATGAATGGTATAAATGGGGTTGGTGTGAATACGTGGGTTTGGGCAGAAGACTTAGTAATAATAACGTTAAGTTATTATAACTAAGTTTAGTAATAACGTTAAGCAAGAATTGGCCACTCGAGTATCTCCCGCGTCTCCTTTCTCGATGTGAGTGGGAATCCTAAGTTTTTAGAGTTTATTTCGAATCCAAATGGTCACGATCAACTAACGTAAATCTCAATCTTTTCACTTTTCACTGCATTGACTGGACAATGACTATTCTATCTGTCCCACAAAATTACAATCATTTTCAAATAAACCACAGCAATATTAAGAAATGCTTGCGACAGCACACCAAGAAAAATTGCGCTTCCAAAATCACGTCTGATGATTCTGTTTTGAATGCTTGGATGAGGCTAGCAAGCGTTTGGCTCTTTTACCACAGCACATCTTACTAAATCCCGGCATCGGCTTTGTCTAGCTCACTACAACCGCCTCTATTTCATTCCAAAACGACAGGGAAATTAAAAGTAACAGGTGCACAGTTCCACATAGAGAAACCTGCCCTTTTTTGCTATTCCTACGAAGCTTTTGCATCCCGTAAACGTACTGCCAAAATCTTATCTTTTCTTGCGCGCAAGCGCCTCGATAAATGGGGATTTTATCGCTCAAGCATATCTCACCGGAACAGTGCATTGGCGCAATTGTTTTCCGCCGGGAACGTGCATGAGGACAAAAAAAAATTTCCTTGAAAACAAAGGCGCACAACTACACGCCGCGAGCTGCTCTGTGCAACGTGTCTTTCTACGGGCATTTCTGGTGAGCTGACGAGCGTGACTTCCGGTGCTCATAGTAGTCCGTGTTGTAAAATGGTGTCTTTAGTGGGGTTCCGGTTGAGGAATTGTTCGAGTTGAAAACTGGTGGCTTCTACGTGTTTAAAGTTAACTAATGGTGTCTTCTATGCCGTCTCTGTTAAATAATGATGTTTTTTTACGGGGTTCTGTTGAATAATGGTGTCTTACATGTCATCCCTGTTAAATAATGATGTTTTCTACGTGTTCCTGTTAAATAATGGTGTCTTCTATGCCGTCCCTGTTAAATAATGATGTTTTCTAAGTGGTTCTGTTAAATAATGGTGTCTTCTATGTCATTTCAGTTGAATATTTATGTCTTCTATGTGGTTACAGTTAAATAATGATACTTTTTACGTGATTCCAGTTAAATACTGGTGCCTTCCACATAGTCCGAGTACTACCACGTAGCCAAATAGTGTCTGTGATATTGTCCAAGCTCAAGTATAGTTTCTGTGGCGAAGATTTGAGTAAAAAATATAACATAAATACGATTTGAGGTAAAAAATAAATCATTCCTTTGGTCTCAGTGAGACAATGACGCCTTCCGTTAGATTCGAGTTCATAATTCAGGTCTAGCATCGAGTTCAAAATAAAATTCGTTACATTTCATATGGTTCAACAAATAAAGTAACTAACACGGCCAAACCGAACAGGTTACATTTCACCGTCATCAATTAGTGAGGCCACCATCTGTTATCACTTGGTCTACGTGCTCTAGCCGCAGTCTCTTTTATCCACTGGCTACGCTCTCAGCAGTTTCCCTTTTTCCACTCGCATTTTAGTATATGCATATAAAGTTCTTTTATCCATAGTTGACTCTCTCAATAACCTGCCTTCACCCCAGTATGCTCTCATTCATTTCTAGTTTCATAACAGTCCACTTTCGTCTAGTCTGCTTTGGTTTATGAAGCAACTACTGCAAGGGAACGAGAAATGCAAATGTAACCGAAATAAAAGTGCAACAACAAGAAAATTCTGCCTCACAGTAAAATTTGCACCCCGTTCTTCAAAGTCGGAAATTTGCTGGTGGTTTGTTTGCTAAAAACACAAACGAGAGGCTCTTTTCTTCTCGGAATATGAACGAAATTATTTGCAGTTTCCTGAGAGTAGCGGAGTATGAAGGTGAGTTAATTATTAAACTGATCGCAGAAAATGAATCTAAAAAGTCATAAAAAAATGTTTAACTGCCAAATTGAAGCAGTTTGTTGCAAAATTGGGCTGCATTTTACTCGTATCCTGCTCAAAAATTGCAATTGTAAAGAACTGTAAAAAATGCAGAACATTAAGTGGTTGTCTCCTTTTCTTCTAAACTTAGTCAAAGTCTGAGCTCTGTAAGTCACTGAAACTTACGCAGATTTTCAAAGACGTTAAGATTCTCAAAAACGACAGGAATCTTAACAAGCTTGATTCTCAAAAGCATACTTGAAAACAAGATCTCGAATTGAATTTCAATCTCATCAGTCAACTTTGTCCTCTATTTCACAAAGCCTTCAACCACTTACACAAAAAGCCGTTTACTCCGAGTACATTTATGTCCAGAGACAGTGAAACGTCTCTAAGAAGTGTACATGTATTTTTAAGTATGATGCAACCCCAGTCTAACTCTTCCATCGCTCCATCGATATGTATACAAAATACTCGACACAAATATTTGGATGGATAAAATTCAGAAAATTATAGATGCCCCGGCCGAAAAATTAGACTGGGACACGGACTGTCGTTTTTGTTGTTTCTGGAAGTTTTGTTTTCACCTCAACGAAAGTTTGACCGTGGAAATTCTATCACAAAAGGAATACTTCTACATACATCTCATTGGATGCATGGCGAGTGTCTTGTGGCCGCTGGGATGAACAAAGGAAAGGCGTACGTACACTTTTCAACTAAAATTTAAATTCTGAAAATTACAGTTTATTTACAGAAAATATTTCTAGAGACGGATGAATGGGGAAACAGAAAAATATTATCGTTTTTGTGGATTTAGAACCTTTCTTAAATATTTTCGCCCCAGTTTGCACCCCTATAAATTTTCAAGCAATAACTTGTACTTTTTCCTACGAATGAAATTATATTTTACATGATGGTATTCAAAAAACCATCGTCGCCAACGAAATACGATGTTTTTCTGCCGAAATGCATTTTCTCAGTCTTTTACGGTCACGAAACCAAATTTCAACAACAACATCGCCCAGCGCGAGCCAATTTTAGGCAAAACATCAAACGAATATTCCTATCGATTCACTCCAACACTCAAGCTTAGCCCCAGCAACACACCGCCCTCCACTCTAGGCCATTACCCTCATGTGAGCATCCCCCGTATCTTTGCTACCGAACATCCGCAAAATTTCTCAGGACCACGAACACTGCAAATCACCACGAAACTTCTCCTCGCTCTCGTGCCCGGCGGTTGTTTACAGATGCAGCAAAGCCTAATGTTATGAGCAGCATACATGGCTCCTGAATACCACCAAGGACTCAAATGTAAATCGTTCAGGCTGTCTGCCGTACGTACGGCTGCAATTTATGGTACGCTGCGTACGGAGTTCTACCTTCGAGTAAAGCCTCGGTGAAACAGAGAGTGAACTGCGTGAAAAGTTGGTGGGGCCTGCCAGTTTTCATGGAAGATATGTTTCTACGAGCGTAGGATGAAAATCGTCGCTGCGTAGAGTGCTTGCGCTGAAAATGAGTGATGGTTGAGTTATGATTTAAGGGAATAATATTAAAAGTTCCCGAGTTTAATGGAGAAGGGTGATAACGAGCACGAAAATATTAACGATGGGGCTCTAATGATGACGTAACGTGCTTATGCATAGGGCAAATTTTTAATTACTACCAGCAGGACTCGTGAAAATTTCACAGAAATTTAGATAAGCAAACTTCAGATAAACAAACCGATGAGAAGTGGTCTTCTCAAGTGTTGGACAGAGGTTAGAGGTTCAGGGCAGAGATAGTCCGGTCTTGGAAGCAATTTTCTTCTTGATGAAGCGAGTAGTCTGAACTCTATTAGGGAAACTGGAAACATGCCGCGAACACTGGCTTTTTATAACAAAACCTGCAACCCGTATACAGGATACTTCGCTCAAGACCTGAAATTTCACTTAAAAAGTGGCGAAGCCTGACGGAGTGGTAGGTAGGTACAAGCGTATTAATAAATAGATATTTAACAGTAATCAACTTCCTGCATGTATTTATTTTGCTCCTTCGTATGCATTTTGGGAACGATTTCTCAGTCCTCAAATTAACAACCTTTCTTTCAATTTAATTTCAGTAACTTTAAAGACACAAAACAACTGATACCACCGAAACATCCATCCACAGACACCAAAAAAAAACGCACTTCAAAACACGATATTACACGACAAAGTTGCAAAGCGGTGTCAGGAAAACAATACCCGTCACTAATTTTGTCACCGACATCCCGTCCTGCCCGACGTCGTTTGCACTCGAAATTTTAGGCGGGCTTGGAAATGCCGCCAGTTTACAGCGCAACGACCAGAAGTGGCGCAACTTCGTGAATTGGCCAAATGTTGCATAGCATCGAGCTGTTGGGCTGGATTGCCAGCTCTGTTCCATGTAGGTACATTGATCGACATGCTGCAACGTACCTCCTGTCTCTTACACTCTCTTTACTTCTTTTTCGAGGTCAATTTGCTCTACATAAATAGAAAGGCATGCCGCATGTGAATATATGCTGTTTCTCTCAGTCTCTCTCTCTCCTATCTTCTCTTCCGTAGCCAATTTATAGAATTTGGCCGTGAGTTTTTCAAGGCCTGTTGTGCAGGTGGGTTCACTCTATGCATAAGCTGTCTTCAACGTTAAAAACGTGTTGGTATCACTTCTCCACCGATATCTTAATTATTTTTAGTTGATGGTAAAGATTTACCCGTATTATATAACGTTAATGCAAACCGTCCTATGTCAAGAACGCTTTTTTTTATACTGAAAATGGATGAAAAATAAATATAATATTCAGCAAACAAAGTTAATTTAATTAATTATCAAATTGAGTGTGCACCCTTCGCTCTCATATTTGCTTACAGTGTCGGGGCTGCGCTCTTCGGAGCGAAAGAAATGTTCATTGAAGCTGGCCATCTTCGAATTTTGCTTTCACTAGTCTATAACTTCTTGTTGTCTATCTTTCTTGCTCTAGTCTATAACTTCTTATTGTCTATCTTTCTTGCTCTAGTCTATATCTTCTTGTTGTCTATCTTTCTTTCACTAGTCTATAACTTCTCGTTGTCTTTCTTTCACTAGTTTCCATTTTCTAGTTGTGTTTCTCACTTTCCCTAGTCTATAGCTTCTTGTTTGGGTGTCGTCAGTTGCAATTAATGCTTATTAGGTCTTCGTGAACTTCGTTTTGATGGATAAATTTGTACGAAATTTAAAATCCATGATATTCTTGCAATGTGGATGCGTGGGACCGGAAAATCATCATTTAATTTAACGGGTAGTTTGAGATAATGTAAGCTGAATTGATTAATTCCTTGAAAATATTCCCTTGATAAAAAAAAGATTTGAACCTTTTATTATATTTCGATCTATGTGAACAAAACTAAGTAGAATATTCCCAATCTTTCTGAAATCGACGATGAAGATAATTTTTGCCTCAAACTAAAGTCATTTGAATTGAAATTAGCTTCTAAGTTAAGAAGTTACGCACTTGCTAAGAGACGTTTCCGTTATTTTGAAAACTGCCTCGTTTAATTAAAGACATCAAATTTCCATTTGGCCCTTATTAAGATTTTTCTTGAGATATTGTGGCGGTGGACCTATCTTCGGTAATCATTTTCGCATGACTGAGCAGCGAATGCAGCAACAACAGCAGCTGCCCCTCCTTAGTCAGCCAGAAAGTGCCTTAAATAAATGTAAATGGCATAATTAATGTAAATGCCACAATTTGTCAAAATGGCAGAATCTTGAAAACGACGGAATTCATGAAAATGACATTTATGTGACCGTAACTACTCGCGTTCCTCAATTGACACAATGTTCCAGTAACAGAAACCGAGGTTTTAATTGTAGTACGGTGGCAAGCGAAAATTACCTGTACGTAAGTCAATGCTTCAACTGTAACTTGGCGTAAGTCAATGCTTCAACTGTAACTTGGCGTAAGTCAACGCTTCAATTGTCTCTTGGCGTAAGTCAACGCTTCAACTGTAACTTGGCATAAGTCAATGCTTCAACTGTAACTTGGCGTAAGTCAACGCTTCAATTGTAACTTGGCATAAGTCAACGCTTCAACTGTAACTTGGCATAAGTCAACGCTTCAACTGTAACTTGGCCCTTGAGTTCTGCGAAGCTGATCCTCGAGGCCGTGCCCGTCACGGCCGTGGCGCTGTCCGTCTTTCGGGCAGACGAAATTAGAGTCGACGATGCCACATTTTAGAGATAAGGATAATACGGAGAATTTTATGTACCTATGGTCATGGATAATAGTGTATCACAGATGAAGATGTTACGGAAAATATATAGGTAAATACAGTAATAAAGATACATTCGTGATGAAGATGGCACCGAAAATTAAAGGGTAAAGATATATCCATGGCAATCACGTACCATGTCAGTCACACACTTCCCACATCAGTCACACACTTCCCACATAAGTCTCACACTCCCCACATCAGTCACACACTCAACACATCAGTCACACACTCAACACATCAGTCACACACTAACCACATCAGTCACACACTCAACACATCAGTCGCACACTCACTACATCAGCCACACACCACGTCTCTCACACACTCCCCTCATCAGTCACACACCCCATCAGTCACACACCAAGTTCGTCACACGCTCAACACGTCCATTTCCGACCATTAAGTCACACATCTGGAGACCAGAACGGCCGCGATAATATCCTGCTTTCCTAGGCAGCTAAAAGCGTCAGTTTTTTTCAGTTTACAGCCCAGTTTTACCGCAATGAATTGCAGTAGTTGTATCAAGTTGTTGCCGCGCGATTCGGCTTTATGTAGTATTTTAAAGGTTAACTAATTAGTAGCATGTTTTGCAACTATTTATAAATTGACAATGGAAGTTCCCTCTAAACTTGGGTAATTTAGCTTACGTGACCAAATTTATTATGTCTATATTTCTCCTTCTGTGAATGTGAAATTGCTGTGCAAGCCCCACAGCCCGCCTGTATTCGTAGGGACTAATTGTTGTGACAAAAAATGAAATTGTTGTATAATTCTTGTAATAAATATTGTTGTAATAAAAATGAATGACATTTGGTTCTGAAAATGAATTCAATAGACTTTTTAAAATCTTGATCACCAAACTAAACGACTCTTTAGTCCAGTAAGTATGCTACCTTAATTTGGTAGATTTCAGGAACTAAAAAAAGACTTATCCTCTGTCGCATCGGTGTGCAGACTTAACAAAAGGCTTATCCACAGTCGCATCAGTGTGCAGACTTAACAAAAGGCTTATCCACAGTCGCATCGGTGTGCAGACTTAACAAAAGGCTTATCCACAGTCGCATCGGTGTGCAGATTTAACATTTTTAGCTTCGACTCATTAATTCTCATCCAAACGACAAATGCTGTGAGGAAAAAAGTACAGGAGAACCGTTCAGTTGTCCTAACATTTTTTTCCTCACTGCAAGGACGATTCGACACATTTTGCCCTAGTTAGTATTCCTTTGGGCAAGTTTGAGCCAAATTTTCAATTTTGAATGTAAAAACTTGAACAAATTTGAGCCGAATTTTCAAGTTTGAATACAAAAACTTAAACAAGTTTGGGATAAATTTTCAATTTCGAATACAAAAGAAAAGCTTGAACGAGTTTACTCGTCCCTCATCGCCCTCTCTGCACGGACACAACCCAATGCCTAGAGCACTCGTAGATATGGAAAAAATGCAAAATTCCCCTGAATATGTCTACGCGTAGATATGGAATAAAATGCAAACTTCACCTGAATATGTCTACACGTTCATATGGAATAAAATGTAAAATTCACCTGAATATGTCTACGCGTTGATATGGAATAAAATGCAAAATTCACCTGAATATATCCCGTGCTCTTAAAAAAATCATCGAAGAAGGGGTTAATCAGCATTCATGTCAAATCGTGAACAATTTTTGGTCCGTTTAAGAAAAACCAATCGGTTAGGTGAATAAAAAGCAGAGCATTTCCAGCACGCCCTACACAGACGCTGCAACAATCACACGAACAAAAATAACACAAGGCTCGTGTGGTGAAATAAACGCCAGTCCAATTAGACTCGCTCGAACGTCGGCTGACTCCGACTGTTGTGTATAATTGCAATCATTTGGGCAATTGAAACATTTTGTCCTGATATTAAATTCTGCGCGTGCCCCTGAGTCTCGGTTGTCTCGCTCAGCATCTCGTGATGGCAGGCAGTTTTGTGCCGGCAATCACGTCTCCACGGACCGACCTCGCGAGACAATTATCCATCTGTCAGGAGACTCCCTCCTCTGATCTTATTGGTGACGGACGGGTAATGAAGCATGAGGTCAAAAATAACTCGTATGCATTAGTTTTTCAGTAATTAATAAGATCTTATTGTATAGATGTACCCCGTGGGTTAGTTACTTATGGGGTATTGAGACCCAATGTCGAAAATAATTCCGGTTATTAATATCTAAATGTGAAAATGTCCCGCATGTACTGTTCATTTTCGAAATGATGTTCAGAAGGTAGTGATCATTTATGAAGTAATGAAGAACTCCATCTAAATCATCTATTAACCCTTAATAATGGAAGCAATTATAGAGCCTACTTGATTAAAGACCGTTCAATGAAGGAGCATTATCCTTCGAAAAATCATGTTGCACTGATCAGATGGTCTTACTCGATCTTGCTTGAAAACCTAAAATGAGTCAGATTTCAAAGACAAATATATTATTTTCAAATTATTATACGCAATGAATACATACCGTAGGACTTTTTCATACGATCACTCCTCCTGAAATGCCCAAACCTGTGTATCTATATATATGAGCGGAATTTCTTCCTAAGAAAACAACACCGTCCGTCCAACGATGGGCTTACCAGCTGAAGCGAGCTGCATCTGTGCCACGGATACCTTCAAGTAAAGTAAAGCCATTCCGGACCACACTGGTGTGGGGTCTTTGGAGCGATATCCAGTAACGTCTTCGTTGACAAAAAAAAAGCACTTCACCCGCGGTATCGAACGCGGGACCTCCCAACTAGGGGACAACCACACTACCACTTACGCTACGGGATTTTCACATTCAAAATTCCACATTCAATTTAATTTACAACAGTCACTGCATTCAGTACGAAATATTTGTACGAAAATATTCTAAATTAACTTAATCTCAATGAAAACAACGGATTCTGAGGATCCTTTTTTTAGATTTTGTTGATAGAATTCTTGTTTTTGAGAGAAATTTCTGAGCTAAGTCCACAGAAAGGCGGAGCAAACTTTGCAGAAGTTGTAAATTCTTGAACAGAACTTGTACAACTTGTCAATTTAATCTCCTACCTCCTGATGTAATGAGAACAAAGCAAAAAATCCCTTTAAATACTATTAAATCTTTACAGAGGTGCTTTTACATCTGTTAGAGCGTTATTACTGCGTAAAAAAACAGAATTAAACGAAAAATAACCTTTTCATTCTATTATTTCTTCATATCTGTCTTCTTCACTCACCAATGTCGCAATGCGACAAAAGTAATCTTCACAGAAACTTTATGAAACCCAGCATTATTATTATATTAAACTCCCCAAATGCATTCTTTCGCCTTGATACCGCTTCTCTTACGTCTGTCTTCCAATGTTTCCTATGATATGTTCTCACGAAAATCAGAGACATGGCTCAAAAATGTTCAAATACCGAGAAATCTTTTTTCAGCTTTTCTTCGTAATTCGCAGCGAAACTCCCTCAATACAAGACTCAAACAAGATGAGCTATCCCGCCAATCTCTTTTCCGCCGTCGTTTTTCTTCTTTTGGGAGAGATTTTCTAATTTTTAAAGCGACATACCGTTCGTCAAGATAGAGCCATCGTATTAGTGAAGAACGAGCGCTATTCCAAAGCCAACTTTGAACTTATTAGAGGCATAAATAATGCGAGTGAGGCTTTCATTCAGCAATAACAGTAAATCAGACGGGCAGACCAGTTCCGCAGGGCTGCTGTCTGATGCCCACTTTAAATTGCACTAAATTACAAAATGTTCCTAAATGAAGCGCAATCCTGCGGCACAACTAATGACATGTCCTGTACGCTGACACAGCACGCAAGCCCCATCAAATTGGGAGCTTCAATCAAGTCTGGTATTTTACAAAGTCATCTTTGCGGTTTGATAACGTGAAGCCGCTGACATGCAAAGCCTGCAATTTTCTTCCATAATAAGCGAACGAGAATGGAATGTTTGGCGTTCCAGTTCGGTGTTCCCATTTCGATGTTCAATGGATCGCCCATTGCTGCGTATTAATAGACTTTGGTGTGCGGTAGACGCGTGGTTTATATGTATTCATACGTTGGAATTTGGTAGACTTACGTATGCTGTGCGTTTAACGCGTACCTTCTGTGTCATCATACGCAGAAAATTCATCAGCTTATGTATGTATCTGAAAAATAATTTATGTTCATGCACAGATAATGATGAGCCTCTGTATGCATTTAAAAAGTACCTTATGATCATACGTTGAAAATTCATGTACCTCCGTATAAATTTGAGAAGCTCTTATGGAATGAAAAAAATTTGAGAGACCTCTGTAGGAACCTGAGGAGTATTTTATAATTATGAGTAGAAAATTCGCAAGCCTATGTATGAATATGAAAAGTACTTTGTGAACATGCGTTAAATATGCGTAAAAAATTCGGAGCCTTCTGTGTTGTGTGTATTTCAAATGTGTTTGATATTCAGACGTTTAAAATTAGGATATTTCCTGCATTTCCTCACACTGAATAGCACTGAATGACTTAGTAACTTTTAATATAGTTACGTTAAATGAAATAATGATTCTATTGCAGTAACGAAAAACAAAATTTGGGCGTTTAATAGAGTTAAAAAATTAAACGAATCTGGAATTCTATATCCTTGGAAATTTAGGAGCAATTCACGCACAATCCTGACGCTGCTCTTATTGCTTTATAAGCTCTAATGTGTGATAGAGCTCTAATGTGTAATAAGCTCTACGGCAGATTTTTTTACCCTACTGAGAGTAGGGTAAAAAAATCTGCATACTTATGGGCTGCAAAAGTAGTTGGACATTTGTTAAATTTGTTGAGACACGTTTGATAATTCACCATTTTTATTCAGCAATTAGTTTCTCAGATTTGTTGTTCATGTTTTGTAGAATAAGTTCAATTTTTTTCTTCCTGGATTGGATGGAAACTTCATGGCACCGACTTAAATCAGGCAAAATTAGATTCTTCTGGTAAAAATTCTCCCGATAAAATTCTTCAAAAACATTAGAAAGACGTGGATGAAACTAGGCTATCACAGCTCAAATTGCTAGTAAAACTACTAAATTACCACACTTTCGTCACAAGTACCACTACATACAATACAATATCTCATGTAAGTGCACACCTCTGAATATTGCAATAAAAATTCCATAATATCTAAATAAAAATTAATACGAACAGCAATGAAATATATATACGTGCGTATAAGTTCATACTGTAAGACACTCACTACTGTAAGACACTCACTAGACACTATAATAACACGTCTACGCTTTTACTCAGTTCCTTCCTTATTTGGAAGAACAGTGGATTAATTCTTGACAAAGTAGAGTATGACAAGAATTTTCATAAAAACTATGGTTATTTTAATATGATGCTAATTGCACCTCAAACTAAAAATTATAAAGATGAACTAATAAAAAGTAGTCCAGAATTAATTAATGCCATTACCGTCTATCAGACCTAAGTTATTTCTCTAGTATGAGAGTTATTGTTTTTATATTTAATTGACCAGGGATGACGGTAAAAAATAGTTAAATCTTCAATCCGTTTTCCGTAACCTCTACTGAACAAATGCCCCTATTTTTTAAGCCTTTCAATAACGAGTCTGGAAATCGTTTACTTATGTCCTGTCCCGCAGTCTTAGAACAGTCTTAACACGAATAAAAAACAATTTCTTCAAGCATAATTGGCTGAAGTCAACTTTGTAATGACATTAAAAAAAAAATCATGTATGTCAGGACCTAATGGTTTCTCCAATATTGTCGTTAAAATAAATGACGACTTTAGTATCTATCTGCACTCAATTATTTATCTGATGTGTCAGTTTGAGTTACCGTATTAAATTTTCTCAAGCTAAGACATAGTTTGTAGATAGTTAAATTTTCGGTCTCTTTTCCGTAGACTTACATTTTTATTTGTTCTGTAAAAGTTTATTCTTTCGGAGGTGCTCTAGTAAATGAATAACATATCGGAGCCTTTTGTCCTACAGCCAGAACTTCTTTCTTTCAAGCAAGTAAAATAGTATTATGCTTGTGTCTTACCGTAATAGAGGGTTCTTAGTTCTCACCCTAATCAATGTCTAGCGGGAAATTAAATACTCTACAAGCTTTCGACTAGGAAACATATGTATAAAAACCTTGGAATGAAATGCCAATAACTGATAATATAATAAAAAATTTCACTCTAAAATAGCTAAGAATGGGGCAGCATTTTTGTGGGGAGCTCACGTTAGCTCCGCAACTTGCATCTACAATAAAAAAATGCACCAATATCAACATACACACACACTTGCATGCTATGTCTCTAACATATACGGGGTGACGCAAAAAAAAGGAAACCCATTTTAAATTAATATATTTTACAAAATATTAGTGCTAGGCCTTTTCTCGGAAAACTGTGAGATACGTTGACATTTGAGCATATTTGTTTTAAATTTCATGAGGATACCTTAAAAATTGTGAATTTGGCAGCACATCAAATGAATAAAAGAAAAAAGTACTCGCGCGGAGCTCAATTTTTTTAACTTTTCCTAAGAATCTTTTGGTGGAATTAAACAACGGCTTGTTGATCAAGTGTGTATTTTGACAATAAATATCCTTATCCTAAAGAACCAAGTTTTAAATAAAAATGTCTGTATTCATGATATAAGAGTTAAGTTTGATTTCTTTACTTAAAACAAACACAAGTGTTGTTCGGAATTTCGTCAGCTCGTGTCAGAAGCAATGCTTGTGTATTCCAGTATACAGGAAACCCAAGTATTGGTCGCAGTCAAAGCGCATTAACTGCTAATGTATTAGCTTGCTTGTCCTGCAGACTGAATTATCTGACCATCGCTCCGAGGCGATATTTACGGTGATGTTTTCTTACGAAGCAAAATTCGCTGCCGATAGGAATGCCGGACTGAATTTCTATGACGCTATCTTGCAAAAATGTGTGTCGCAGAGCAACATAAATTGAAGGAATCCTAGCCAGCGTACATCAGTTTTACGTATTTTTTGAAATATGGATAAATATACAGAGTGGCGCATAAGTAACGCACCCTTTTAAAAAATTAATAAAGAAAAAAGTATACACTGGGTATCGGTAGACATGATACAATATGTAAATAAACTTTAAGGAATGCCGGACCTTTAAGGTAACAGATCTTTATCGTTTGCAAACATTCAAATCTCTTTACCTTTCATACTTTTTTCTTTATTAATTTTTTAAAAGGGTGTGTTACTTATGCGCCACCCAGTATATTAAATATGTAGTCTTACCTTCATCGAAGCCGTTATCCTTCTTATCGTTCAAACGTGCTCAAGAACTTTAGTTCAGAATTATTTTCACGTTTCAGTAAAGTGACGAAGTATTCGTGAGGACGTTCATACATAGTGTTTGTGGTTTATGTATATTTTGATGACATGATAGCTTCATCAGATATCAGAAAAAAAATACCTACAATGATATATTGTACAAATATTGTACAATTGACCAACTTGACACGTACATCTGAGTGTCTTAAACTTGAATATTTTCATACCAAATATTAAAAGAATTTTTCTTGAGGTATTTATTTTTTGCAAGGTCTTCCTAACAAAAAACCTAGACAAATTGATTTCAAGGTAACAGATCTAACAAAATATATATATTTATGTGGATGGAAAAGTAACCTAATTAAGAACTATAAAATGAGCGAAAGTAAAAACAAACTAGTTTCCATTTTCCAATTTATAAAACACTTTAAAACTTTCGAGCACTAAATGGTGCAGCTTCAGTAAGGAAAATGGTAAAAGAGAAAAAATTTATTTACTGCACAAAATTTACGTAAGCACTCAAAAGTTAAAATTCAAAACAATGGCCCATTTATATCGAATTATTGCGCAATCGATTACTCTCATACAGCAAAGCACAATTAATTTGATGGGAGAGGATAATTACATTCCTAACATAAAACAAGTTCAGCGCAAAATAAAATTCTCATCTACTACGAATATGGTGTAGGACCTCTACGAGCAGGAAGAATGGCGACAATTCTTCTCTGCAAAGAATCTACAAGTGTCCTGAAGTACTTACTCCAGGTTGATTTTAAACTACTCTTAAATCAACTGATTTCGATATGCGCCCACAGCACGTGGACGATCTTCTCGACGGTTAACTTGTTCTACGTGGTCCCGCAATTTTTTTATTGGGCTAAGTTGGCTAATCTAAGTGCCTGACATTGGCTAAATGACTGCCATGCAAATTAATGACAGATATGTCCCGATGCACCGGCCCTGTTAAAAATTACGCCCGGCATCCAGGGTGATCGCTGCAGTAAGGCCCCCGACAGCGCAGATCGCAGCAGCAATTCATGAGTAAGCCGAGCCTTCCCTGTGGCAGGCAAAATACACTCGGCCTCCGTCGTCTATATAGAACCGCATGCGCAGAGGCTGCGCAAGGCAGCGCCGCCAGGCCCGTGTGTCTGCTACTTGTGGCGGGGCCAGAGCAGGAGTTCTCGGTGTAGGCCAACATGTCAGGACCTTGGCGGTACAGAGGCAGCCAAACGATACCTGCCCCAAACTGAACATTTATGAGCCGCCGTTACGCAGTTTCGCGCCTGAGACTAACACGAATGTGGTGATCACCCATGGGGCCGAATACAATGCTGAGCGCGATTTTTAACTGGGGGCTGTTGTCATTCTGAAATATAGGCAAAGAAGCATGCCTTTCTTCATTTAGGTACTGTGTAAATGTCAGAACTTGGTTATCTAGCAGCCCAATGTAGCCATGGTGGTTTAATTTGACCAATACCTCAACTAAAGGTTCCACTTCTGTGTAGCTGAAACAGCACCAGAACATGACTGATGTTCCTTCTCCTTGTATCAATCCTAGCTCACAGGCTTCTTTGAAGGCTTCAAGAGGTCTTCGATGAACACGACGACAGGCATCATTGCTAAAGAGACATAATCCTGATTCGTCTGACCATTTGACGCTTTCCCACTCTTCTACAGTTTATTGTGCGTTTGCTTTAGCTCAGTTTAAAAAAGTGGTCGTGTGGGCACATTGGCCGTTTACAAGCCACTTTGCTTCATATATCCATTGCATAGAGTTCCTTACGAAGAGTTCGTTCAGAAACAGCAGTAGGGCCGTCATTAACGTTTCGCAGTAGTTTCATCCTTGATGCGAATCGATTCCGGTCAACAATTCGGGACAACTGGCAGCTCTCCCTATTGGGAAAAATTTTCTTCCCACCACAATTTTGACATGATTTGCCGTGTGTAGAGGATTATTTTCATTGTCAGTATGAAGCACCGGTGAATTCCGCTGCTTTCTTCACTGCGTGTCCCATAGCCCGACCAAATGTAATAACCCCTTTTTCACATTCCGAGATATCTTCAATCGTCTCATTGTTGTAGAACAACTAAGAAATAAATATCTATTTTCCCCTGCTGTGAAAGAAGACTAATGCCTGTTCGGGTTTTGCATATAACCTAAACTTCGATAAAGGCTTTGAAAACCGATTGATGAATGTAGTAACTAACTGACGCTCTATAAACAATAAATGACTAATGACCAATTTATTGTCCGGGTAGCTTATTTAGAGGCTCAGAAACATCGTGACTGTTGAGAGAGTCGTGTTTTGTAAATTTCTCAATTATTTTATAAAAAGAGAAAATTTAACTGGTATGGTTTTACCTTCTCTCATAGTATGCTTTCTAGAAACAAATATACTAAATTAAAAAATCCAACTCTAAATTTTCAGTAACTATGTACAAAACGCAGTATTTATTTTAGGTTCAAATCATCAGGATGAGCAGGAGCAGTTGAAAAATTATTTTGATCTCTTGTATAAATCCAACAAACATTGCACCAGAAGATGTAACTTTAAACAAATCGTAACGTGTACCCCCACAACGTATCATTTCGAAGCATATCTCTTCACTGATCATAATTTGCAAGCCTCTAATGCAGTATTCTGCGATATATCTCCCATTAACCTCCCCCTAAACCTTCAATTTCATTCCTCTCGTCGATCAATTGCTACGTAGAATGCTACCCTCGGGCAGGGCATCACATAACCTAGATCCCAAGAGACTCGTGTACAAGCCTTACAATAAAAGATCTCGTAGGGCGGCTTCCGTTGAACACGAACGCTCCTCCATAATGCGAAGCGTCCAAGTGCCGTATTTGCAGCACTTTGTAGCCTCTCAAGATCCAAAACATTATCTTGAGCTTCGTTAAAGTCGTTAAAAATGCCAGCTGATCTGCCATTGGCCGGCGCCTTTTATGGTCGGGTTGTGGGCCATTAAAAGAGGCCGCGTAACTCTTATTGATGTAGACACACTGTCCGTCAGAAGTTTGGCAACAAAAGTCTAAGAAGGCAAGTTCAATCATTTTACTCCCTTGCATTACCATAACCACATCAGAGCAATTCTTCGTCGTCCCCTATCGGGCTATCGCAAAACTACATTTATGTGAAGCACGAGCTAGAATCCAAAACAACGCTGGAGCGCTGTATCTTTTTTTGTTTATTAACTTGCACTCTGTAAATTTCAATGATCTTAAACTGAAAAATAAACAATTAAACAAATATTTCCCTTTTTATAAAATATATCATGTACAAGTTACCTTCTTCAAAAAGCAATATGTTGAATTGTTTTGTCAAGCGTGTTTTTATTTTAATACATCACTGTACACCTACACCCGAGAGACACGACGTAATCTGAAGCTAAGCCGCAAAGCCTGAAACAGCAAACGCAATGATTCCGAATTCTTTCCTTCCATATATAACAAATTCCTTGCTTTAAACAGCCTCTTTGTCGCAGAAACATTCGGATGGGACGTCCGCATTCCGTGGATTTAAATTAAAAGGGCGATTGCATTTTTCCGGGGCCGGTTATCTGCCTGAACCTACCAGCATTGGAAAAACGATTGCGTTTTAGTATTTAATTCCTTCTGTTTACAATACTTGAGTTATTCTCTCTCTCTCTCAAAAGCTTCCCCAAATCAGCACTCATTTCGGACATCTTTAAATATCCATCGATTTTCGATTTAAAAACTTGGCTTCAACTCACTGTCATCGCCCTCACTAACTTATGGAAGAAAATTCATAACTCGATCCAAGCTTCCACGCACGAATTTATAGAAGAGATTAATTCTCTAATAGACGACGAAACCAAACATATCGCATCGACCTTTTCCCGTTTTATGTCTCTTTCGTCGGAGATAACATCAGAACCCTCTTCGAGAATGCCCTATCGATTGTCGTCGAGGCGATCTCCTAAATTGATCCTTCGAGTCCTGCTTGTTTTCTTACGCCGCCAAAAAACTTCATCTGGCTGAGTCGCATCGGTCATATGAGGCGCACCAAAAACATCCTTTCTTGCCGAGCCAGGATAGCTGCATCAGCAATGCACGAGTGCAACTTCTCGTTGTGCCCCGGGCCACTTCTTCCCTCTTAACGTTGCACTTTTTCCTCATAGCCAGCCCTATCTTCCAGCATTTTCTCTCTTCGTGTTTGTTCCAGCGAGACGGTTGTGTTTCAGCGGTCGTGCTATAGCAAATCCACTCTATGTTACGGGTCATTTACATTCGGATTTGGCTCCATGTACCAATCCTGTCCTATTTCTTCTGTTTAATATTTCAAAAGTTACAAGGAATATCTCTTTAATTTTCGCTATTGTTTTGAAATCGTTTGATTTTTCTTGAACATGCTCACACGGCTTCTTTCAACTCACTATTCTGGCTTCGCCGGCATTTTCCTGCTTGGTTTTTACGTTTCCTTTACGCCACTTATTCTCTTACAAGTTTTCATCCAGCCTTTTATTCGCTTAATATTGGAGCCATGTTGCCTTCCCTTGCCAGTATATTTTTCCATTTTTTATGTTCTATGTATATTTTTGTCTTTCCTCTCATTTCTTTCCAAGTCATTCCCCGGACGGTATATTTTTATACCTCCTTTGTTTCACACAAATTGGACTCCCACTTTCTTGCCGTCCCTGTACCCTCAGCTTTGCTTTTACTTACAGGAGAACTCAATAACCTTATATACTTCTTTCTTACTTTATAACTTTATTACCTCTTACAATTTTAATTTTATTCCCTCATGACACTTCTGCGCACTTTCTACGTCATCCGAATTTCTGTAAACAATATTTTTGTGCGTATCTTGCGACCTTCTATTGCGTGATAGCCTTTTTGCATCTTGAACATCCGCATTTTTTCGCCTGTACACAACTCAGTCACCTACTTCCCATTTTCTGCAGCAGTACATTTCGAAATGTCTCCCATTTTATCATTCGTTTGAATTCCATGCTCACCACAGATTTTTCTTAATCCAGTGGGCTTTATGGAACCATTCCTTATCCCCTTATAATATGCACACGTCAATTTTCTAACCTTATTGCTGTCTTTGAAAACTTGAAAGATGCGTTCTTTCAATTCCATTAGGTGAATCTCGATTTTGATCACCTCTCTGTCCATTTAATACCTTTTACAATTGTTCTCAAATCCTTCACCTGTCTTGCATGCTATGAATCTCATTCAACAAGCATTCTTTTGATCTTTCAGTGTTTCGCGTCATCCATTCTCTACAAAAGTCAAACTTGTGACTTTCGAAATGCTTTCAAACTTTTCGTGTCACCCTACGAATTGATAGTCCAGCGTTCGTCGTATCATGAAACCGTCATATCAAAAGGTGATGAAATCACCGTTTTGTGTATGTCTCATCGCACACATTTCTCACTCTCCAGCTATTTCTCGAATTTCTATTTTCTCAAATTTCTATTTCTCGTATTTTTTGCTAAACTGTTTCACAGTACTTCTCAGTCGTCTGGTATTCACGTCCTCAGCCGCTTCCTGTACGCCTCTAATCTATCCTCGAGCATCTCGATTCGATGTTCTTCATTCCGCTTTCCTTTCTTCTCGTATGGACTCCAATGAAATAGTTATATTTTGACGCTAACTCGATGGCGTAATAATCTACCTTGGGGCTAGTTTAATTTTGTTTTACGACGAATGAAAAGCAAAAGGAGAAATCCATAATGACGATGAGAAATCCACTCGTGGGTTTCTCCCTCATACGCTGCCACAGTTTCTGAACGCTGTCTGTCCCCGAATCTCGGTCAGTCTTCCTTATTTTTCTTAGCGACAGCTAGTCTGCCATGTGTGTTCCAGAATAAGCCATGGCCGTCCAGGATATTTTCTTCTTGGACGATCGTTTTCTGTTCCGCACAGGCCAGAACTATTTGCTCAATCTGAACGTCCCTCTCGGCTTCACTTTGAAGCGCAATTTTACAATTGCTTCACTGACCTCTACTCTTACTCGAGCATTTTACCTTTTTTTCTCTTTCTCTTTGAACAGACAAACGTCAAGGTTTCGATTTTAGTTGGAAGTTTTAACGTTGATTCTTCAGTAGTTTGAAGGAAACTCTGAAAGGGGTTCGCAGAGCTCTTCCTTTGAGTTTTTTCCTTGTAGTCGAATTGAGACTAAAGTTTATCCATAGGATGTAAAATCAAAATATATATTCAATCAATGGGCGGTCAATGATCACAATTCAAAATACTGCTTAGCTCTGTAGTACTTCAAAAGTTCTAAGCCCAAACGCTCCAATTCATGACGTAAACTCATCCGAGTGTAGGTAATCAAGTCGACGCAGTAGGGTTGATTGACTTAACTTTGTTCTTTTGAGGTAAAACTTTGAAACAAATAATCTGTTTGGATGAAATATTCATTTCAGGAACGTGAAATTTTGAAGTATGTGGAAAAAATAACCACCTATTGGCGTCGTAAGAGTTACTGCAAGCTAAGGCAACTACAAAGAATCGAAAACAGTTTTTTTCAGTTCAAGATTTTCATGACGAGAACCTTAATGCTTTTGTATTTCTATTCAGTCGTACAAATTTATTTTCTTACAGGATTTTATTCCCAAGCACTCGAACGCTAATTCTTTTTTCACTAGCTAAACCATTTGCCCTACCACGGCTCGTTTAACGTTCAAGAACTTAACTCGAAACTTCGAAAGTTGGTGGAAAAATTTCGACATGGATAATATATTTAATATTGATAAATTTAAATTTATAGTTTACAGAAAGATTTTATGTTCAAAGGTTTCCTTTGACATCAAAAAAGTTATTCATGAAGCATACAGCCGTACTCTTGACTTGTTGTAGCGGTTTTTAGTACCTTTAAGAGCGTCTTCAATTTATGGTATTTCCTTCTTTTTAATCCTTCATCTTCATTTCTCTCTATCTCTGGTTCTTTCTTTCATAATAACATTCTCTCTATTTCTGTCTTCTGCTATCATGTTTCTTCTTTGATGCATTCTTTCTCGTTTTTTAGAATTTTCAGCCTAACTTCGTCTCTTCTACGCTCCCGTCTACGTCTTTGTCTTTCTCGACTCGTGGTCTTCTTGCGTTTTCTTCAGTCCATCGTATATGACTTCAGCTAAATCCAATTTATTATAAGCTAGTAGACGCGTCCCGCCAAGAATGGCGGAACAAATTATGTTAATTTCTTAAGATGACTTCTTATTTACTGTAAATCTGACATGAAATATGTTATTTGCAACATCATTGATACAGACTGCCTTCTCTGACAGTCTCGCTGATTTGGAATGCGGCTCCAGGAATTTACTCCTATATAAATCTTTAAAAGCGTGGCAGATAGACGGACGGATGGAAGGACCAAGAAGCATGTAACATCCGGCTATTATTATGCAATGGGATTGTCTCGAAAGCGTTTATTTTGAGGACTTTCATTTCATTATAGAAACTGTTACTGATGTAGTAAATGTACAGCCGTATCAAGGATACGAATGTGAACTCAAATTTACGGCAGATTTTAGGCTTTGCGAATTTTTCTTTCTCCAACTACTGAGAAGCGTGATGCGCGGAGATAGGAACGATGGTACAACCATGAGAAGGAAGTTACAGGCGTAATGGTACATAGAAAAAACAATGATGAATGCACTCTTTTCTTGTGTTATTTTTCTTCAAAAGCCCACGTGCGACTCAGAGCAAACGGTGAAGAATGAAGAGGGAAAGAAAAACTCTGATTTAACCATAACGGATCACGGAAGTATTTTCAGTAGCTCTGTGTAAAGAGTAAAGGTACCAACGTACAAGTAAAGGTACAAGTGAAGGTATAAGACAGAAAGACGGATGAGAAGTATACCCAATTCGATAAAAGATGATACAAACGACCACAGTCATAGAAGCTTACGTATGTAGGCTGAAATTTTTACTTCCTAATCGAAGAAATATAAATGACATAAGAATTTAACCTGAATAGTTCCTTTGATGAAAGATTTTCAAGATCGACTAACCATGTAGTATCATTTTTGTGAGCGATAATCCCATTTTTCATTTTCAACCCATAGGAATAACGAAGGGCCATCAAACCTTCCATTCTGTAAGCGATGGATTAACGTATTTTCAATCATACCATCAAGCCAAATGATCGGTTTCGGTCATACAACTTGTTCTAAGAGGCAAACTGTAAACTGTGGCTCATCATTATTTTCACCAATGATGAATAATTCTCACATCTGCATCACATTCATTTGCTGTTGCTTTTTTCTTTCACTGGATATGGAACTTTTTAAATCGATGCTTCTTCGCCCGTATTAAGTAAGGCATATGCAAAAATTGAACAACTCCGGGCAGTTGGTTATGTCATGATATGTAGATCTGTACATTTTAAATTCTGAGTCTTCTCTACGTTAATATTTAGGTAAAATTTATTTCCCTTCGGTGATGCTAGAGCTAGAAACTTTGCATGATTCTCAGCAACCAATTCCAGATTACCGCAGGATGACAACGTAGTTCTCAACCCTTAACTTTTTTGCTTCCAAAATAGATTCTGAAAGTTGACGTCAAAAAGATATCTTTGGAGGCAGAGCGAAGACTCCTGCATTCTCTTTATTCTAATCCATTTACTAGACATCGCCGCTAATTAAATGTTGACAAATGTCACCATCAATTACATTACTGTCGCATATTAATCGAAGGCCAGAATTCCTGGTCGGTAATTTATGAAAGATATTTTTCCTGCCGAGATAGTCTACTAAATACTAAATAAAATATTTGTATGGGTCTCAGACTGCTACCTTGTTGCTCAAAATACTTAGGTCAATGAGTAAATCCTAAAACAAGCAGTGCAATGACAGGTTCGATTGGAATTGACCTTATGCAAATTCTTGCAAATATTCCTTTTCAATGTACCGATTACAGTACCCTTGTCCAAAGAAAGCAAAGAACTGATTCAATTAATGATGTTACAGCGACATTGTCTTCACTTTCCTCTCACCGAGGCCAATGACTCTATAAAAATAAAGACAAAGAAAAAAGGTCGTCCGTGCAGAACAGGTCACAGTGAAGTGCAGGCTCGTGCTTTTGTTTTACTTTTTCAAACGATGCTGAGACTAGTTTTTCTTTCTTCTTTTATGTTACAAGTTTTATTTCAACTTGTTCGTTATAACTTAACAGAAAGAAAAAGACTCAATTTTCTACTTTGCAAATAAGGTTTGAGGAAGAAATCAGTGATATTCGCACGTCAATAAACGAAAAATCATTTCGCTTACATTTTTTAACTTTTTATATCTGTTGAAATATAGACTGCGAGACAAAACACAATCAACTGTGTTTGCTTAGACAATTTTTACGTCAAAAAATGTATGTAGAGCGCGCATAAAAACGAATAAACTCTGCAGATCAATCAAAGAATACCCACAAATATTGTAACAAATTTCTAGCTTAAAACGTGTAGCTCACGGGGCAAAAGATGGGTGAACTCAAAGTTCCTCATTAATTTAAAAATTTATACTTCATGACATGGAACCTATGGGTCAAAAATCGAATGAAAAGTGATGTTTGCAGGTCTATGAAAGGGGAGATTTATAAAGTTAACAGTGTTATATCTCAAAAGAAGTAACCCACATATCAAAAGAAAAACACATCATCTCCTCAATAAACTTATATCTCTCGACACGTAACTCATGTGTCAAAAAAGGATGGACTCTGTACGTCTAACAAAGAAGTAAAACTTATTATTAACTCAACAAACTTAAATCTCAAGACAAGTAAGTTACATAGCAAAAGAAGGATAAACTCCCTATGTCTAACAAATAAATAAAACTCATTATTATCTCAGCACACTTAAATCTCAAGACAAGTAACTTAGATAAAAAAGAAGGTTGAACTCTGCAGGTTCATCAAAGAAGATTCTTTTGGCTCGCATTATTCTGGAGCGGAGCCCCGAGGGCCGGCGAGATGCATGAGTGACTGCCTCCAATCGGCCTAATGGGGCCCCATGAGACAACGACTCTCTGCTCCGACCTCGGCGTCGCGACTTGGCCCTCACGAAGTCGTGTTCCACTGACTTGAGCCGGCGGCCTCGTTTGAAGACGCTTTCTTCATTGGGACGGGTATTGTCCTTATATTTAAAGGCTTTCGATTTCTGTGATAGAAAGACAGTTGACAGTTGTCCCAATGACCTGAGCAAGCCTCGTTTTAAGGCGATTTCTTCATTGGGACGTGTATTGTCCTTACATTTAACGGCTTTCGATTTCTGTGATAGGAAGACAGTTGTCCTAATGACATGAGCAAGCCTCGTTTTAAGACGCTTTTTTCACTGGGACAAGTATTGTCCGTATACAGGATACTTAATTTAAGTTTTTTGGGGGTGTTCATGATAAAGAGACGGTTGTTCCAATGACAAGTTTTTGAGCAAGGTGCAAGTTTTTAGCAAGCCTCGACTTAACCTTTTCACGAACTATCATGAGAATATTCGTGGTCGTGGGTGTTGCATTCCCACGGTCGCTATGGATTACACAGACCGTGTGATTGCACCGCCGGCCTTCTCGGGATAATTTGTTAAAGGATTTAAGAGCTTTGTTTTGTCTTGAGACACGAGTGCTTTTCTATCCAAATTACTCAATACAAGGGCTATGGGAATTTGTGACACCGAGACAGTTCACGTTCAACTCTTTCTGATTATTCAACGAACCTTTATTAATTCCAACACGTTTTACCGTTGGGTTTTCAATGCTTTACATCTACTGGAGTGGTGAGGAATGTAAGTAATATGCGGCTTAAACTTCCTTTTCCAAGGGAAGTACTCCCTGATTACGTGAAAATTTCTTGACTGAACCGAGATTTGAACCCGGATCCTCTCGGTTACGAGGCGATCACGCTAGCAGTACGCCATGGAGCCCGAACAGAAACTCAAGGCTTAATAGTTATACTGAAGTTGTTGAAGCTTTCAGATGGATGAATTATATTTCAATTATGCGTCCCTGAAAAACCGTGTAGGGATTTTTTCAATGTAGACTACACAGAATCTACCTCAGCAGAATTTACCTGAACTACGCGAGTCTCACGTATGCGAATGTGCACACTTGCCGACACTGCACGTTACGTTCCCAGATGTTTCATCCCAAGATGTTTCATCCCAAGATGTTTCATCCCAAGATGTTTCGTTCCCAAATGTACTATCCCCAGATGTTTCACCTCCAGATGAGTTCACACAAAAATATCATCATCTCATTAAGCCTAGATATGGTCATAAGGCGTAACTTGAAGACATAAGTCATTATTCATTACAATAATGTAAGTCATTCAAACTATTAATGCATATTAATTATCCATGAATGTATCTTCACAAATGCGGAGGTTTTGGCGTGACTGCTGTCCCGGTTAAGTCTTTTGAAACTCTCAGCTCAAATACTTAAATAAACGCTAGTTACTCGGCGTCGGCGTTAGTCGTGTCTCTAGTTCATTGCCATTTCATTTTATCTATTTCATTATCATCATTCTGTATCTATTGGAGCATCGTTTCAAAAATGTAAGCGAACGCTTGTTGCCCGGCAGTGGTCTTGTCTCTATTTCACAGAACTCTCCACATTCGCTGAATGACTGGCGCAAAAAAAAATGTTGAGAATGTGTACTTTGTGGAAGATCTTCCTGGCGCACTCTGGAGGCACCGTCACTTAGGCGCATGTAGCTCTGCCCAGAAAGCGATCTCACTACAACTGAAGAAAATTTAAAAAAAAGATGAACAGAAATTGCAGTACAGTACATGTTGAGTTCTCTGCAAAGTGAAAAAAATTATAAAAAAACAAAGTTGTAGTACAGTACATGTTGAGTTCTCTGCTTCAGTGTACGAGCTGGAGTTTAGGAGATCAATAAATGAATGAGTTGGTGCTTTAAAAAAAGGCACTTCGCGATGGTGAGTTCAGGAAAATAACGTGGAATGAAATGATGTGTGTTTGCTGTGCACGAACAGTGTTAAGTGAGAAAATATATGTTGAAAGATGTTAAGTGCGAAATGAAGTTAAAGTTTTTGAAAGACTTGAGGTATAAGTTAACGAATCAAAAAAACTTTTGGGAGAAGTAATTATGTATGTGAAAAAATTGAAATTCAAAATAAGAGTATCTGTACTGGGAGAGAACATTCCAGCACTGAAAGAATAAAACGCTCATAATATATCGGGCACATACCATGAATGCGGGATTAACTTTCCTGCGGTTAATTTTAAAAATAAAAATTAACTCGGAGCTGCCAATTCTTGAAGTATAGTAACACTCCTTCCCAGTTAAAATGCAATACTGAACTAAACTATGAAGCACCCCCAGAATTGTCAAATCAATCTTCAAGCGGCCAATCTTACATTTGAGATCAATCTCTTAGACATTAATATTGAATTCCAACCTTCTCGAGCACTGGCTCCGAGCACCTTCGTTCGAGGGCTCGGCAGCGGATTTTAACGAATCTGTGATGCAAAATTTTATGCAGACGATCAAAATGTTTGGTCGAATAGAAGGAAAGTTGGAGCATATTTTATATTTTCACACTGAAAAGTCCATCTCACAATTGAAAAATTCGAACTCAATTATTGTTTGTAATTGTCGTGTTTTTTTGAACAATTTGGCTTTTTCATTTCTTGTATAGGTCTGCTGCATCGATGAAAGAGACATCGACGGTTCTGCTTTAAAACTTCTGGTTGGAACAATAATAAAAATATGGAACACAAAATACTCCGTTGTCTTTTCCAATCTAATTGGAAGTCCATGTTTATTTAACACTTGTAAAATTCCTTTGAAAATAGAATACGAGGACTTCGTATATTTCCCATTGGAATATTTCTTCACTGCATGTTCTGATATTGAAAATTCCAGCACAAAAGCCAAAAAGGAAAAAGCCATTTTTGAAGTGACCCATTGCCACCAGCCGTCAAAATAAAGCCAGGAGGCTCCAAAAAAATCCGAAAGATTATTTTTCTGACGTCGATACCGGTAATGATGCATTGACGTCACCATATTTTTCCGGCGGCAACAGTCGTTCTTCGATACTACATATGTGCTGCATATGTGCTACATGTGTGCTGCATGTGTGCTGCATGTGTGCTGCATGTGTGCT
>VOMN01034518.1:0-29782 GCA_014899125.1 Orchestia grillus
CAGCACCTGCTCTCGTGGTGTCAACGCACAAGGGATGGAATGACGTTGAAAGGAAGACAATGTCTTTATTCCACTGAGTTGACATACACATCAGTTTTGGGTTGTAAATGCCTGATGGTTACTGAGGCGTCAGTGATGTAAGGAACGTGGGTTTGAAGCTTCCTATCCCAAGTACATCGTGTGATTCTACTATAATCTGTAAGTAAAATCCGTCTTTCTGAAGGGAAGCACTTCGTGCGATTCTACGAAAATCAGTGTGAGGAGCCGAGAGTCGAGCGTTGGTCTCTTCACGCGAGAACGGAAGAGAGCGCAACCTCTGCGCTAGGCAGCCCGTGATAGGCTGGAGCGAGCGTCATGTAGGGGGGAGAGTTGACGGTCATTGTAGTTGTCCTCAAATTTTTAGCGCTCTGTTAGCTAGATGAATAATGGTAACAAGCGAAATATCTTTGACCTACGCTTTCCATGGTACAATTTTCACTTTCCTTTCACGTGGGGGACCTTTCAAGTACCGGACTTTTCAAGAATGGGGCATTCTGTTCAGTTACATCATGTGTGCATAGTATGTACGCGATGAATTAATGGGTTAAATCATATCCTGCACGCATGACTTTGCAACGTTGCTGGTCCTATTAATTTTAAGGCTGTAGTCTTACTGTTTGAAAACCTGACTCTACCATGCTTTGTATGCGACTGATTTCGGAATAAACAATTTTTCTTTCTTTTCTTGTTTACATTAAATATTTATTGAAACCGTTTCCTTACACACGTCCTTATCTTCTCCCAAGAAACACTGTGCAGCGCAGTCAAGTTTTAAACTTTCCATGCCTATGATAAATGATGTTCATGGTAGATTCATGATATTTAAAATGATACTGTCATCTGCTGTCACCGCACGCTAATAGACATATGAAGGAACCGGCCAAATCTGCTGGTCTGAATACGTATTATATTGGCCAGAATGTCCGGGATAGTCACGTACGATGTATTCACATCTACAGATAATTTTTCCTTCCTATTAGTCCACGAATAAAAGGTGCAACTATAGTGAAATTTTTGCTTAATTGTAGAGCTATAATGGCCAACTAAGACGAAGCTTTTGTCATATTATAACATCGTTCAATTTTTGACGACAGTACCCTAGCGATATGACTTGAAGCAGATGCTGTAGGGCGTGACCTTCAGTTACTCGGAAATTTGTAACACTTTCGAGTCCTGAACACGTAAATAGTTCTTGAAATTCGTTCAAAAGTCAACTATATTGTTTATATCTAACGTAGCGTATCTAAAAGTTTCAATAATCAGTTTTGATGATCGATTAGCGTGATGGAAGACGCACAACCTTTTCCTGCCTGGCGCACCCAGCGAGCCCGATGGGTCTCCAGCTGAGCAGTTGTGTGGTACAGATTCAGCTCTTCTGTGACTCAGACTTCGTAGCACCGAAAGAGAAGGGACCATTTAGTATGGACTGTACAAAACGGGTAATCTATGTACAAGGTGTGTTCCTACCCCGGATCCCTTGCGTATAGAAACTACAAGCTAAGATTGAAAAGGGAAATAAGACTAAAAAGAGATAACGAACGTGTGAAAATTCAAGGAACTAAAGTGGGCATGAAAGATAGAAGTTCTATCTATAGCTGAGGTATTTTACTAGCGCCCCCCTGGGGTCGTCACTCCCCATAGCACACGATAGACAAACCTAACTAACCCAACCCTATTTCCTATCCTACGCCCTGTATGGGGTTCTCCAGCTGTGAAAATGACAGATGTGAGAGTCCTGAGTTCATTCGAGACGTTCAGAAAGATCTTTTCATGTCCTGTGCCACGAGTACATAATACAACGTTTTCTATGCGCTGCCAAAACGTTCATGTAAGTTTACAGTTACAGCTGTTTCTAGAACCATTGACAAATGTCATTTGGTTCCAGTTGAAAGGCATTTGCCATTCATTACTGAGAAAAAACTCTACTACAACAACAGACGTTCTTGCACATTGCAAAAAAATATGAAGCTCAGCAATAGTAAAGAAAATTGCACGTCATGTGTTCATCAGATGGTATCCCCAAATTTACTTGCGTTATTTCGATCCCTAACTACTGAAGAATTAAAGGATTTCCATTACCCAGCATCGGCGAGGCGGAGTCTCGAGCCACATGGAAACTCAGACTCCACAACAGCAGGGTAAAATCTACCTCTGCAGCAAATGGAATAGGAAATCGTGTGTTTTTCAGAATTTTCCTTGTAATAACAAGTAGTAGATTGACATCAATTACAACTAAGATACATCAGTTGCAGTTATTTGTCACCATATTTTCACCGTTTAGGATAGAAATAATTTGGTACACGCGATACTAAGTACACGTAAGGTTCCTGAATTAAAAGGGATGTCGAAGAACACCTACCCAAATTTCTCTGTTCCGACAACCTTAAATAACGTAAAATTTGTGCCCGCTGTTTTCTCTATTATTACGAGGTTTAAAATGGACGGCAAATTAATCGGTGCCCAATCTGGTGTTAGGATATCGCTGCGCCACATGTGAAATCCAAACAGAGGCTGACCGCCCACAGCACTCGAGAAAAATCGGGGCCTATAACAGAAGGCGTTAAAATTTCCGTACGCCGGTGGGACACGAAATGCATTGGAAATAATTAATACTCAGTCATATGGACGCTAAAAATGTAAGGCTAACGTGCATTGAATAGAGCGGGTTCACGTCTTTAGCTCCACGAGAGATTTTTGCTTCTGATGGAAAATAATAGCGTACTGATCCCATTACGCAAGTCGACGAATAATGAATAGGAATGAAAAAATCCAAGTCACTTAAAATACTGGACAGTCATTGGAAATACTGGAGCGCTAGATCGCATCCAGCGAACAACCGCTTTATCTTCCAAGTTATACAGCTTCGACGATTGTAGAGCGGTTGTTTGCTGGAACAGATTTAGCACTCTGTGTGAGAAGTGACTATACGCATCTTCGGAGGTCAAAATGTGTGAATAAGCTGACTTTTATACACATTCCTCCGAACGTCTCTCCTAGGTAATCCAGTTAAATAAGGATTATTACTATGGATTGAAATTTTCAAGGCTTCACTACCTGTGTACATTTTAAGAAGACTGAGTATTTGACGTCAACATATGCGTACGGTATGCACCAAGAGGGTTAACATGCGTGGAAAATATACCTGAGATTTGGTCAGGAGATGAGCGGGCTCGTTCTGTATGGGCCTGTGCGACGTGAGGGACATCAAAGTGGCGTTCAGGTCGTCGGCTCCCATCTGCCAAATGGGGGCAAGGACGTGACTGTTGGTACGTGCTCGCATTCGGTGATATGGACTCGTTGGTGATATTGACTCGTAAAAAATACTTTTCAACTCACTTAATTGCTAGAATTAAGTATAGTGAGTATTATTATACTATAACAGAAGGCGTTTCCGTTTTATTATTATTATGTAGTGAGTATTATTATACTCACTATGCAAAGATACACAGTTTGTTGGCTGATTGGTTGGCTGGTCTCTCCGTTCTTTTTACCACTATTTCATGGGGGATTGCTACTGTGGGCCGCGCTGTTATACGTCAGGGCCGAAGATAGGATACTGATATCGCGTCGCACATGGGTGTAATCTAAAGGAAATCAAAGTATTTTACTCGGTAGAATAAGATATGATAGAATTTAACACAAAACTCGGTTTGGTTATGAATGGTTGATTTCAACAGAAACGATGATGTAGATTTGGGACCCGTTACTTGCTGCACTGGGAAAAGCATAAATTTCACGAAAAAACATCATTAGTCCCGTTATTTTTGACGGGTCGTGAAACTAGTTTTTAATAATACTAGTACACTCTCCCTATCAAAAATGATTTCTATAATACTTGATTCTTTAATTGAATATTATTTCCTCAGTGAAGTACTTACTAGAACTAACGTACTTCATCGTTTCATTTGAAGCAAACGATTCATAACCAAATTATACTTACCGTCGGATTCTATCAGGTTAAACATTTAATTTTCTTTACACCGCATTTATTTACGACATGATATTCAATATCCTATCAACGACACTGTCGTATTTGAGCGCAGGTGGAAAGAGGGACGAAGTGACCAACCTAACAACTGCATTATTATTATTAACTTGTTATGTCAAATTCTCAAGATGCCCTCTTATGATGCCCTCAAGCGAATCATAATGACTGAAAACAGCATCATTTCATGTCAAAGCTACCGTTTTCAGTATCACTGATACGGACGGCCTTACCTGACAATCGCGCTATATTGGTTTAATGAATACGGACTCGAGAATTTTCTATCTAAATCCTAAACGCGTGACAGAGAGACGGACGGACCAACTAAGCAACAATGGGCTTTGATTATATGGTGGGATGTTTATTCTTCAATGTTCAGTAGAAACAATTTTGAAATTTGATAAAAGAGACGAAAAACATTTTCACTCAACGTTAACTTATTGAAGAAACATTCTAACAACAGAATTCATCGAAATTGATTGAACTCGCTCTGTATTTTCTTCTGTGTTGTAATGATATTCAAAATTATCATGTGTAATACTGTAAGGGTGACTGACGGACGGACAGAACGGTTCTCACTATAGTACACTAATGATTACAAGGTTTCACATCAGACAACTAAGATTACTTGTCACTATTCAATAACTAAGTATATCACGAATAACTAACACAGAATTTAAGTCCCATTTTAAATTCCTCTGTCCATAGAAATTTTCATTAATGAAAGTTACATCTTACGTTTGAGGCGTCCAAGTCGTCTTTAGCGCCGCTGCTGCCGTCGCATAATTCCCTGCTGCTTCTGCTGAGCGAGGAGTGTTCAGCGACACTACTGACGTCAAAACTGTTATTGGTGCCTAGCACTAACAAAGTATCCATGCTACCGCCGTCAACATGAGAGCCACGTCCGTGAATAGTTTCGTATCCTGGTTCGGGGTTCGATTTGTTTCCTTTGTGAGCACTTGCCGGATGAGTTCTAATGAAGGAAGGTTGATTTTCGGAAGAGACGGTATTATCATTTGGCTCAACTTGAGAAAAAAACACATCTTCGCACGGAAAAGGGAGGTAAAATGAATCAAAAAATGACTGATGTCGGCTGCTACGTGAGGAATCTTCTGGCACCAACTTTCGTTTCTGTGGCAAGGAACTCTGCACTTCGGGAAACATGGACTCGCTTTCAACAAACAGATCTCGAGTGTCAGATAAACTGAGTCCGAATTCTGGTTCCTCCTCTTTTCCCTGGTAACTGCGAGTCGCAATTTCACCTGGAACACTGATGCCGTCTTCTCTTCCTGACAATAAGACAAAACTCTTCAAAAGACCCGAAGTGCCGAGACGGTTGAGGTTGTCAGCACAGCAGAAACTGGCGTTTGTTGAGGTAGGGTTTGAAAGATTTAGGGCTTCAGAAGGCAGGACAGCAGAACTATTGGCGCTATTTCTATCGCGGCCCATATTCAAGGCGCATGCAACGCAGCAAGCATGTGCGACCTTCTGGAAGATTTCTTCAGCCACCAAGGGTCGCCAAAACACAGTGTCGGCCAGCTCGGCTGTAAACGTTAATTAATATCTGATGATAGTCAACTTCCTATTATATTATGTTAACAGTGACAATGCCGCTAAAATGGTTACTGAAGAGAAGACAACATTTCATAGCGCCAAGAGACAGCACAGTATTATTATTATTATGATATTAGTTAATTTGAAGCTCCCTACCCTCATCAAGTGAGCTTCAAAGAGAACGAAGAGAAGAAGGGACCATCTAGTATGGACTGTAAAAATCATGGAATCCATGCACAGGTGTGTTCCCACACTGGATTCCCTGCGCATAGAAAGAGCATGTTAAGAAGAAAGAGGAAGAAAAAACAAAAAAGGAATAGCGAAGAAGGTGTGAATATTTTAATGGAGGAATAGTTTTATTGAATATTTTTAGAAGTATATTAGAAAACGCACAACTCGAATCGATTAGCTCCAAATCCATTTCCGAAACAACCTGCGTATGACTCTTTTACATGAAACAAATTAAAAAGGTAACGGTACTCCAATAAAATTAGCAAACGAATCATAATGACTTGTAATATTACCCAACTTACTACGTCCCAGCCACAAAAAAATTTTACCACTCTAATCACAGAGAAAAAGACACGAAGTTTCTAAACTTGTACAATAGAGCTTAGACCTAAGCAAAAAAGACACTTGGTAACAGCACCACACTGCGGCCCGAGACAAGGAGGGTCGGGAATTTTTTCGCCTGACAAAGCCACGAAGTCGCATGCTTTTAAAAACAATTCCGTGAGAGCCACATACTATTATTTACCATCGATCGTAACTAAATGCGTAAAATCGTATAAATAAATGTCAGTTAAGATTTATCTGCGAATCAACTGCAGTCATTGAAAGAAGCCATATCTGGCTCCCGAGCCATGCTTGTAGGCGTACCCCTGGTCTGAGATAAAGGGGCCATGGCTTGCCGACCTCTGATCGAGGGAAAAGAAGTCTCCTAGTCTGAGCAAAAGGATCTATAGCTTACTGCCTCTGGTGTATAAGGTGAAGGAGCTTCCTGGCCTGAGATAAAAAAATCGCAGCTTACCAATCCCTGGTCTAAGGGGAAAAAGCCTCCTGGTCTGAGGTAAAAGGTCCATCACTTGTCCATCCCTGGTCTAAGATAAATAAGCTTCCTAGTCTGAGGAAGAGGATCTATAGCTTGTTGCCCCTAGTGTATGAGGTGAAGGAGCCATAGTATGCTGATCCCCGGCTAAAACTAAACTCACGGCTAATTTGGTGGAGCTCAGCGAGATCGAGAGGCAGTAGGAAGCAGAGCACCGCAGGAGGGCGGGGCATGTTGCTCCGCCTCCTCACCGCGCGCTGTAGACCACTCAGCGCCCCGCTGCTCTCCAGCCACACTAAGGCGCTGTACTCCAAGCTGTCCTCGATGCGCTCCATGCTGATCATTTATGTAGTGTTAGGGTAAAAGATGGTACAACATTTAATATCTACGAGTAAGTGGCGGACGACACACTTTGCCTCTATGAAATTTTGCGAAAAAGGGTTTTTATGATGTTAGCTGTTTAATGTTTGAAAGGAAAAAATTTGAAAACAAAATGACCTTAAATAATATATTTATTCTTTCACTTTACAGTAACTGTTAAAAGTTTCCAACACCCACATTATTTTCATGTTTTGGTGAGACTTTAAAAGCTTTATTTATTCAACTCCTATGGAATCAGAAAAACATCAAGTGATGGCTTCTGGCGATATTTCTGAAATGCCAGGCTTTTTCCACAATATCCATCAGTTCTTAAGTCAAAGTTATCACAAGTGCATCGTTGTAAGCGGTGGAAACTTTAAGCAATTTCCATTAAGTGAAAGTATAGGTAAATCTTTTTTGGGGAATTTTGTTTTCAAATTTCCTCCNAGTAATTACATTACAAAGATGACATTTTCTAACCTAGATTAGGAATACCTAAAAAAAATATTTTGTATGAAAAGTTTCACAGACGGAAAAGTTTAGTCTGCCAATTTCTAGTAAATGTGACATTTTGTACCTCTTTTTCCCTAACATCCTGCATATTTATTTCAATTTGAATAAACAATTTATCACTGATTACTACAAATGTTAGATCAGTTGAGAATTACAGGCATAAATTTCTCAGCGCTCTTTCATTGGTTACGTTCAACTATAAGTGTTCCTCACCACAAGTGTCGAATTAGTTTAAATTACTTACATAAATTTCTTGGCCCTATTCCTTTTAATTTATAATATTTTGATTACTTGTTTAAACTAAACTATAGTTAATTCAAAGCTCTAGTCTCACCTGATAATGAAGAGATTTTGTTGCGTCCAAACTCTCTAACTCGTGTGTAGGTAGTTCTGCCACGGAGGTAACATTTTCACTAAATTTAAAGTAATTTAAAACTATCGACTCAGAATAATTTTTTATTATACTTGTATAAGTTCGGTTGAGTTTAATCGTTAAAACATTTTTATAGGCGGAAAAATTTCGTATATTAGTCACTAATGTATATTTTTGAAGTTTAATTGTTGGCATATTACGATATTTCTTATCAATGAATTGAAGTGTTTCAAACGAATCCAACGTTTAAGTTTTCTATTAAAGAAGCAAAAATATTGCATTATCAATTGTGTACCTTACCAGCCACTATCTCTTGCTGTATGGAAACTTTTTCCTAACTCTGAATAAAACATCCGTTACAATAAATGTTCAGCAAAAATGTAAAAGCTATTAAGCAAAAATTTCGTAAAAACTCATATTTACGAGATGAATTTATTTGCTAACAATTCAATATTGAGCTGCAGAGCAAAATAACTTTACTTTAACCCAAGAACCTTGTTTCTACACTTTTGGAATGAATTCTCTTCTATCACCGTAGGTATTAATTCAAAACAAAAAGTCACAAATAAGTTATTAATTAAATGTTCCACACCGTAATTAGGTATGAGGGATAAGAATTTGCACACCTTAACTCCAGAGGTAAGAAATATGTATTAGTCGATAGATTTTTGAACTTCCAAACCAATTGGTTGCAATTCACAACTTATCTGCTGGCAAGGAAATTTTTCGTGTCCGATACATTTTGGTGTCGAGGTTGAACTAACTCTCCGCGAAGAGTGAAACCTGAAGTATTTCGGAGTGCTATTATAGAAATCATACGATTTAAGTTACGAAGCACAGTATGATAGTGAAAAAATTGCTATTCTCCCCCATAAAAATAGGAAATATTACATTTTTTGCATGTTTAAGTTTCTGAGTTAGAATTTAGCGTATAGAACTAGCTTTTTAGTCCGTGATGTCCGAATTTGAACTAAATCTGATCTAAATGGAACTCCTCTCAGAGTTCACTTTAAAGTTACCCATGTCATCAAAAGTTTTACATTGTATATATCAACTTATTTTCTTCTGTGCAGATACTCTATTCCACAATCGCTTCATGATATCAATGGCTGAACCTAGGCTCGGTGCTGTGGGGGTATGGATGGAAATTTGCGTTTTGGCAGTTGCAATATTTTGGCTGGTTATACCTGACTGATGAAAAGACAGAGGATTTTTCGGAAATTGGATTCTTTATGTTTCTTGTTTTCAGTATATGACTTGTTATTATCAAAGAAAATGATCAAGTAAGAGGTGAAACCTAAAAAAATAAGTATGATTGATGATTATGAGCAAGATACTTTACAATGTATTATGTAAGAAAATAGATTTTATTTTATCTCCCTATGTGGTTATACATAAATATTTGTTCTCTTAAACTATTTTTTATCAAATTGCTGCAATACTTATTATTGCATTTGTTTAAAGCAGAGCAAGTAAGTAATAATTTAAAAGTAATTTATTGCTAATTAGCTCATAATTTAGTAATCATTAAAATGTTTATTAAACAAGAACATAAAGGTTTTATTTAAATTTAGGTGCTTATCTTGTTTGAAATGTTTATCAAGAGTTTTTGTTGTAGTATTTTTTTTTTGATCAATCATTTGATAAACTTGTTCTACAAAGTTTAATGATTTGAAAAAGTTGTTTAAAACATCAAAAGTTATGCTTACATCTAAAAATATAATTAAGTTTATATCTCATGATTAGCTACTTTTAAATCTCTTGTCAATTTAAGTGCATGAACCTTTAATAATAAATTGAAAGATATATTCATGTAACATTAGGTATTAAAATTCTAAAACATTAAACCAATGCTAAATTTTACTGCCATAAATGAGCTTACTAATCTTGATAGAACCCAAAATTTCTACCATTTCCTACTATCTGGCAACAGTTGATGTGGCAAGTTTCAGGATATCTGGAGACACCTGAATCAACTCAACCTTCTTGTCAGAAGTTAATAGTCATTTTTCAATATCTTGAATTAATCAGTAGCTCAATTCCTCATTTGTGAATATCTAATACACATTTTTTACCTTTTTTCAAATGTAAAAATAGATTTCATACATATTTTATTAACATTTAAAATTGATTGCAAATAAATTTTGACAATCTTCAAACCCTTGGAGAGAAATATAGAGTTAAAATAGATCTTATAGCAGTACAAAATATATTAAGCGTCATGTATTATTTTCAAGTATTTTAGATAATTGAGGAAATAAATCATGAAATCAATATAAGCTTGTTATCAATACTTTACAATACATATAATAGGTATTAGATAACAGCATTGTTAGCTGATTGAAGTAATTGGAAATGTTATAGTTTTTGTAATAAGGATCCTATGTATTTACTACTATAAGCATTGTATTCATGAGGTAATCACTGCTTACTCCTTTAAATTACTTAGCTTTTTTTGATGCTTCTTATTAAATATCAGGAAAAACTCATTTGAAAATCATTGCTTATCTTGATGTGGAGGTACCATTCCAAGAAAATTGAACAATTTTTATAAATTAGTATTAGAATTATTAGCAATGTAACATACTTAATTATTTGCTTTTTTTAAATTAGGGCACATTATTTTGATTTGCTCTGGACAGAAGGTTTTAATCCATTTAAAATATATACAGATGTTTGCTGACATCAATAGTAGCATTAACATGTATAAAGGAGCTGCATCAATACCTGACAATAAATTTCTATTAGCTCCTACCTATGCACTTGACAAGATGCCCAAACTCAGCTGAGTCAACACAGATTTGTCTCTGCTTCCAATTTCAGTAACTGTTCAAGTACCATTGCTGAATGGTGAAATTAATAATTTACTAGGACTCATTTTATATCCAAGTAATGCACATCACTTTGCAGTTTTATTGTTGAGCTTTTATTGGCGTTTTTCTTCCAGCAAAGATAACATTCCAAAAAGATGTGGATTTTTGGCTACGGTTCTCTGACTTGGAAAGCTGGTTTTGAGTTTGACAAGAGAGTTGTTGGACACATTAAAGGGTACAAAAGAAGATTCTGGCAAGCCAGTGTGGACCATAGAGGAATCCCTGAGAAGGTATTGAGTGAACTCGCAATTTCAAGTCTAACATCGATGTAGCTGTGCAAGAAATAGGTAGTTATTTCTTCCAACTGATTATTAGAGCAGAACAGAAAATGTTGGGAGTGATCAGAAGAGAAAGAAGCATCATTGGGAATAGTTTGTTTTCGTTTCGTTATCCAGGACAGGACGACCTTCCTGGTTTTCTAAGCGGTGTGCCTGTAACAACCGATGTGTAACATTTAACTATCAGATAGTACAGCATCACTTGATTTTTGAGTATTAGAATTGCTATTTGCCCGTTTCCAAAGATGTATTCTAAATGAACGCTATGGACATTTTTGTGCCTTGCTTAAAGTTGTATGTTTATGTCTATGTCTTGATCAATCTGCATTATATGACTGCTGACAAATAGTATAATATTCAGTGAACGAATTTCATTCCTAATGCAGTATTTTAATGTTAAATTCTAAGATCAAACTCACCATGTTACACGTTTCTCTTGTATTTCAGCCTGGACGAGTTGTAGCGCTAATACCTGGAGAACCTACGGTAAGTGTCATTCACAATAGTCGTTTTCTTCTCAATTATAACTAGTATTTTCGGTTGTTTGTGAGTAGGGCAAAGATCAATTTTTCTATTGCTGTTGAATATGACGAGGTATTGGCCGCATTTAATATCAAGGTGAAATTTCATAATGGTTTGCTATGGTCACCGTTTTCGATACCATATTTTTTCGGCAAAGCTCAATACCAATCATCACTTGTTGCTCTGTTACAGGACGTAGTGTGGGGAGCAGCTTACGAGGTTACCGAATCCATTCTGGAGCGCGGCGGGCCTCTGGATGTGCGGGAGAAGACGTACCAGGAGCGCCGCGTGGAGACCGTCTACACGGCGGACGGCAACACTCTCTGTGCCGTAGTCTTCTTCGGCACAAACCAAGATAACTTGAGGCTCGGCCCTGCCCCTCTCGAGGATATGGCTCGCCAAATAGCAGAGGCTCGTGGCCCTTCTGGGCCCAACTACAAATATTTATTAAATTTAGCAGAGTTTATGAGGAATGAAGTGCCCTCTTACAAAGATGAGCATTTGTTACGACTGGAAGAGCTCGTAAAGAAAATAATGCAGGAGAAAGGAGAAACTGCGACTTGATGTCAATTATATTATGCTCTTACCGTATTACAAAAGAGGTTTAGTCATCACTAAAATGTGATGAGACATGCAAACATTTATTTTATGGATATCCACTTTTTTGTGATAACATGATCCGGAGCAATTTGAAAGCAAGTATGCCATTCGAAAGCTAACAGAAACCTATTTTTCTTACGGGCAAGTCTATGGCTGCTGGTATTCAAGTGCCAACAAAAACTAATTTTCAAAAACACGGATAATCTAAACGCTACTCGCATTTTTTATTTGAACAAACGCCTCTCAACAGTTGGGACTGTCAACTACGTTGCTATCATTTTACTGACATTTCGCCCACGCCACTCGAAAGAAACGAGTTGGCGTGTGTTAATACTTCGATTATTTATTTTTGACTAACGTAGTCTACAAGGCTGAGGTTATTTGCGTTTCATTGACTGCGCTTACGGAGAACGTGATTTTATTTCCTAGTGACGTACGAGATTGTTTACGGCATTCTAGTCCGAGTTTCGGAATACCAATAAAGAGTCTTAAAGTTTATTTACCACGATTCGCGTTAATCATTTTCTTTATATTTTGTAATACATACGCGCAACTGATTGAGAATAACAACGTTGGTATAGAATACCAAATTATGAAATATTATGATCATGAAATTGCTAGAAACAGTTAGAAAAACTAGCGTAATAAGTATGAAATAGACAGGACACTTTCAAATTTACACCACAGAGCCCAAGGTTAAAGTTTTTCAGCAGTTCTTCATTAAGTCCAATGGCTCGTTAATACTGGCCACACAGTTTCATTGAACTCGTGCGTGAGTTTAAGCTACGACACAATTGAAGTACAAGTCATGGAAATGAAAGAAATAACAGTATAGGTGTGAGGCTACCTACAATAATGTATTTGTTGTTTCATCGAAGTTTCGAAATTGTACTCACATAGAAATTTATCTTTATTATTTTATCACCCGCCAAGACCTACACCCCTTCAATGTTAACAAGTGATACAGAACTTGACTTCGTAATCAACAGAGTCGCCTGGAGACTTGATCTGAACCACCAGAGAACAGCAAGTTTGCTGTATGACAGCGCTTTCGCCTACGTAGACTTTCCATTGTCAACATAATACCAGTGGTCGCACTGCATTCAGGTTGCTCAGTAGAAACAGGAAGGGGCAGTTCAGAGAGTACTACTCGTCATTCACTAATGTGAATCTGGTCTAGCGCTTTAGGATGACATTACCAGTAACTAAACGAGACTCCAGATTAGACGCGTAGCATTTGTGCAGCTTCCAAGGCGACACGTAGCACGCAAGATCACGTGCGACTATTATAGTTTATTTTACCTTGTTCAACGACCGATGGGCGAGTCACGGCGTCTCACTATCATGCGTTTTCTCCTCAATCCTGAGAGAACCCGCGGCTTTTCAGCCATTTGAGGGTCGAGAGAAACTGAGCTAGAACAATGAAGCTTGAGAGAAAAATTGCACATTAAGACTATCCCGTCGTATTAACTGTTCCGAGGTCGTTGTGGTTGTACGATGTTACTTTCCGTGAAAGTCCTCCGTTCTAAAGTTGTATGATGCACTTTGTCTACGTATACGCATTAACCCTTCACAGACCTCCGACCCCAAAAAAGAACGTTTCATAAGGATGTCATTTGGCGTTCGTATTGTAAAAAGCTAAATACAAACTTATTCCAACTATACATAAGGTTGCAGCCAGTTTTTCGTACAAAGCTAAATGCAGCCTTAGAGCCAAAATAACTTAGCCCGTAAAGGTTAACGATATGATTCAAAGCCTCGATGCAATACAAAAACCAATACCTTAATGGCTATCTCAAACACGATCAACATGCCACCGCAGGAACAAAAACATACGACGGTTAATTAAATACAGTGAGTTTCAGATAGAAAAATACGTACCAATAAAAATAGACATCAATCATTTGCAGGAGGATTAATAAAGCTAATACTGCGCAGCTAGTAAGGTGCTAGTGGTGGCTCGCAGGAAGTTGGAGCTTACAAGGAAGATAACCTCGCAACTCAGAGAGGAGGGCGTCACAACTTGCAAATTAGAGCAACAGAAACAAATTTGAACCCTCCAAGATCTAGGACACACATTCTCCTCTAAATTCCTCTTACATTTTTCTTCAAAAAAATTCATTATTGTCCTTCAACGTTTAGCTTTTTGGGAGCTCTCTCTGAACTCAAACCACAGTATACAAGTCCGGGTAACTTTTTGAAACATTACAGCTTGCGTATGCAATGCGAACACGTGGGAAAATTTATTCCCAGCTTGATTCAACGAAATACGAGCGTCCGTCTTCCTGACGAACGCTCAACAATCCGGAGAATGGAAATTCATCCCTGTCTGAATGAGTGTAGTGACTCATTGATGGGTTAAAAAGTTATATCAACGAGAAAAGTTTTTGGAAGTTTCTCCATTTACTCGTCACCACTCAAGTATCTCACTCGACAACGGTAAGGCCGCACTGCACATAAACGAAATTTCTTTTCTCTCGCAGTTTGACGGACAAAATCTCGCCCTTTGATGGACGCAGACGAAGATGAAAGCTAATAATAACGCAAATCTTCATGCCCTCTAAGAATCAATGACATCGCAGCTCCTACTGCGATACTAAGGTTACAATTCACAGTGCTTACAATGAATAGCCAATTCATCGTTAGTACGATACAATGAAGCTAAAGCCAAACAAATTTTAAGTTTTCTTGAAATTGTACAAACAACAAAACAATACATAAAGACAGAAAAAGAGAGCAAGAGAGGCGTCGGCATGAAAGCTGCGCAAGGAAAGAAATGCTCACCGCCCACATTCCTACACCAAAAAGCATCACACAATTCACAGTGATCCCTCCTACTTTGTAGCCTGGCTCAATCATGAGCTTTAATAAATATAACTCGCCATGTCACGGGGCTTTACGGCTAGCAAAGGGTGGTTCGAGAAATCTCAAACGATTTAACCTGCATTACGTGTCCTTGCTTGGTAAGGCTTCTGCCTCTGATCACAACCCCGCCAAACTCTTCGTCAACAAAACCTTTGAAAACATAATTAAGGAGGGGGCTACTCTCCTGAAAAAGTGTTTCACACGGCTGAAACGTTCGGTAGAAAATACTGTCGTGAATATTCTTCATGAATGAAAAGGCCACGGTGCCATGCTTTAACGCGTACGAAGACCGCCTAACACTTTGTTGCCTGGAAATGCTGCTAGGTTCTCACTGAAGCCCAGCCTCATCTATGAGGCCAAGAACACCCGTGCATTGAAAAATGAAGCGAAGCTGCATAACCCGAAACGTGGATCACAAAGCGGCTAACCGAGGAGGGGTTCCACGACACCTTTGTGTCCTAGGTTCTCTACCTCGCGGGCCTTGATTTGAAGGTGGTCCTTTTCGAGGACAATGCGAGAGAACAGGCTCAAAATTTGAATATTGAAGGTTTTCAGATCAAGTTATTGCCCGCTAACACCACTGTTCTAATCCAGCCGATGGACCAAGGTGTAATTAAAGCCTTCAAAGGGCTGTACATTCGCAACGCTTTGCAGAAATTAGTGGAAGCAGTGGATACTAACGAAGACTTAGCGCTGAAGAAGAACACTGGAAGAGAATACGACAGCATCTTGTCTGCAAAATATAAAAGGAGCCTGTTTGAGATGAAATTGGAAGCAGTGGATGCTTTCTGGAAGAAGTTATGGCCAGGAGCCGTACGCGACTATGAAAGTCTTAGAGCCGATGAAATTCAACACCATGCTATTGGTGAGGTTGCGAAGTACGCTATGCTCCTAGGGAGAGACGGCTTCTCCGACATGACGGTGAAAGATGTCGACAGCCTCGGCAACGTCCATTCCAAAGCTCTGACCGAGGACTACCTAACTGAAATGACCAAGTCTCCAAGCTGAGAGGAAGAACACCATGATAACTTCGCGGAAATTGAAGAAGTGCGAGTTGACTTTAGAACGTCTCACGGACCCAGTTAGGAGTGCCACACAACTCCAGTGCAAGGCTGGAGAATGGGACGGTCAGATGGCTCACTTTTACAGTTCCGCAACGCCACGAATGGAACCATAGCAGTAAACAGAAATCTTCTGTTCCCAAAAAATGGAGAAATAGCACCAGGAACTGCCCATCACGATGTTTCTCGTAAAAAATAAACCTGAATAAACTCCACCACCATTGCTTGGATAAGAACCTGAGAATGAGCCTGTAAAAGTGGTGCTATCAGAAGAGCTATAATACAGTTCATCTCAGCTGTGCAGTGCACCTCCTTCATTCTCATACTGTATTATACAGTACTTAATTTCCAAGGTCACAACAGTTTAAAAGAACAAGAACTTCATGATTACGTACCCACCAGGATCACCAGCACACTGCAACTATGGACCCTCCAGCCAATAGTTTAAAAGTGCGAGTTAAAATTAGAGCTTGTACCCGGACAATTATAAAAAAAAAGTCAGTTTCTCCTTCGCCGAAATGCATACCTCGCAGCTAAGTTTCGGACGCTGTCTCTGCCAAGTAGGAAGGGATTACTGTACATACAACAATGCAATAATAATAATTAGCTCTCTGCTTACTCCATTCCACAGCTGTAAGAGATTTCCGTTTGATAAACGATGAGAGTTTCGGAAAGATTCATTGAAATGGTAGCCAGCAATATGCTCCCAATTCTGCAAAAATTTATACTGTACATTTCATCAAAAAGCAGCCGGGAAGTCACGAGAGCTCAGCTCTTATCTATTTAAATAGGACAGTAAGGTCGATTAGGCCATCTAGTGAAATTAAGCTTCAAACTTGGGGAAGTCAGCACCAAAGCAATACTGCAAAACAGATCCACCATCAGGTTCCTAAAAATAGCCCAGGTTGAATTGGGCTGACGAAATGAGGAAGTAACATGAGATTTTAGGTATGGAAAATGATTTCCGGGATCTGTCCATCCTCCACGGAAGTGCCGTTGTTGTTGCCAGCCGCGTACGAGAACTGAAAGCACACACGGTCCCCAGAAGGGCACTCGACCACCACCTTGCGCAAGCCCTTCGTGCCGTAGTGGGAGTCGGGGCCCTGCGAAAGAAGCTAACTTCAAACCCCATTCGTGTATTTTATTTTAAACTTTTAGCAGTTAGGTTTAGAAAACTATTTAAAGACGTGTTGCATGTAGCTTGTTTTAGAATATTTTCTTTCAATGAACTCGTGAATATTCCCTATAACATCACAAACATTTTAATGCCAACGTTCAGTAGATTTATAATTACCATTGTAGGGTATCTGTAATTTGTGAAGTTTAAAAGAGATCACTATAAAAAATATCCCGAAGAGAACGACGTAATCCTTCCACAGAAAAGAAATTAAATTAACGTAAATTAGCAGATCATGTTTCAGGTCACATGAATTTATGCTCTAACATGCTTTCATAAAATAAAATGCTACTGCAGCAAAAACAACCAACATCAATTAGTAAGAATTATATTGAAAACAAACATCTACTGCCTGGATATCCTTTAACAATGAGAAAAGTTAGTCTCATTGTTCCATCCCACCATAATTTTTTTTACTTGAAAAACTTTGAAAAAATCGACTTATTCATTTTATAATAGTCCTCCGAAGTACAAGATCTGATGCATGCATTGCCAACGCAGACGCACATGCGCGTCAGTAAAAGATTTAATAGCTAATAATAGCAATCAAACAGATGCTCCTTGAGTTAAACACGCCGCTTGACGCTCACGTGCGTCAAGCGGCAGCGAACATGCTAAAGAAATAAATCCCACCTTGAGTGTAGCATACGCAGTATAATTTGTGTTGGGCAGCACCTCGATGGGGTCCGGGAACATGACCCGGAATGTGTTCATAGACCCGTCTGACGTGAACACAGTCTCGTTGCTCCCACACACCTGCGGCATGAGTGAGCTTCAATAATTATTAATCCTTTCATGCGGGAATTTATTTCCCGCTGAATACTACGCTTTTTTTTGTTTGCCCGTTTGTACAAAAAACGTGAATGGGTAAACTGTAGCAAGTGCTTCACGCGTCACATTCAATAGCGGATGTTAGAAAATGAATTAGAGCCCGTTAAAGTATAAACAACCATTAGAACTGCAATACCTAACTCGGCCAAAATCTTTACCACTCGGTATTAATGGACTAAAGGCACTACCAGCCACGGGCAGTACGATCCAGTGAACGCGAGCATGATAACCGGATCATCGAATTGTCCGAGCACTGTGGTACGGCATGGTTGACAACTACTCCATTCTACAGTACGGCTCTTGAATACCATAAGAATGGAAGTGAGGGAAAACTCATAGCTCTTTTCAAAAAAGGTTTTATAATGTAAACAACAGACTGGATAGTGGCATCAGGTACGAGCTGAGCGGCTCATTCTAGTGTTTCTACTTAAATCCGATACAAGCACGTATGTTTTAACTGACATCGTACTGCACGTAATATATCCCATTTCAAGCCCCAAATGTTGTGGCTTTGACCACTCAACTTTGGGCTTACTGACGCACCCGGAACAGGAATTTCTAAATCCTTGGGAACTAGCCAATTACGTGTTAATTAATCCAATAACATGACCATACAATGTAATTCGCTCTCTCAGTGGGTATAGGATAGGCAATAAGTTGGGGTTGTCTATCGTACGCTAGACGACCAAAAACGGGGCGTCATTAAGATTTGTTAGGCTACCTCAGCTATAGAAGGGCCTTCGGGACTAATATCTTTCGTGTACACTTTTGATTTTTTAAATTTTTACATCTTTGCCATCTATTCTTAGCCTTTTCTTCCTCTTCATTATTAAAATGTTATTTCTACGCACAGCAGATTCTATGTGGGAACACACTTCGTGCATAGATTCCCACTCTGTTACAGTAAGAAGGATAAATACATTATGATTCCGTAGTGTTTGAAACTTTTCGATTACCAACAATTTTCTGAATTCTTCTGATCTATGTAGGAGTTTCTATAATCGAAAACCCCATCATAGTGATGCCTTCTGAATTACTAGAATTTTTTATCATATTAATTCATAGCATTTGTCGACTGAGACATGCAGTCGGTAAAAGTTTTGACCACAAAACACTTTTCATGATGGTCGACTTTTATAAATGGTGTGTATAGCGAGTAAGAATAAGTGACGCATTAAATTCTAGTTCAAACTTTGGGCTGCTCGAGATCTATTGACTCTTACAACCACTAAGGCACACCATAAAATGCATTTGCTGGTCGAAGAGTTAAACTTTGAAAAAACAGAGCCGAAAAAATGAACAATTTCATTGCAATGCCTGCGAGACATTTTTGAAGATTCGTACCTTTCCGGTGAGTGTGTGGATGAGCTGCACCACCACCTCGTACTCTGAAGGGCCGTGAATGGAGCCGTACATGCCAAAGCCGACCACGAATATACGACGGTCGACGATGAACCTGAAATAGGGAAACGCGGTTGGTGACTTACACTGCGTAGTATCAGGTCGATATTCGTAACTGCTCTTGGAAAGAGGCCTTTAATTGTTTTTACTTGAGAGGCTGGGCTTCTCAAATAGCTCATGGAAATCAACACAGATGGAAGGCATCAAGAGCTTGTGATGGCTGGAACGACTCGCTGTAAGCAATTAATTGGGCTAATATCATGGAAGCTTTTTGAAAGAAACGTGGAAAAACAAGGATTTAATCTGTTAACAAAGATTCAAGTCTCTTCTAATAATAGAAAGTTAGAAATATATGAGAAAAAAGAAGAGAATAACTGTTTAGTTGAAAACGAAGTGGGGTGTTTAACATGACGGGCACGGGTCGAGAAATCAAACCTGTTCCTTCAATGAAAAAGGGGAGTCACTAATGGTTTTTCAGCGTTGTATGTACAATAACTTAATCAGGAATTAATCCTTAAATTCATGTTTTTTTTACAAGGATTACTCAGGCTTTTCTGTACGCTCGTTCGCCCGAGATGTATCGATATTTGTTAAAACGAGTGAAATCTTTCAATACTGACAAGTTAAACTTTCATTAATTAGAAAAACGTGTGAAATTCTCATTCTAAAATTTGATCCTGATAAGTGAAGTTTCTTAGAAGAATATTCAACACACGAAAAATAGCTGATCTTCGGTAAAACTGAATTCTATCTAAACAATTTTTTTCAAATGCGACTCTAGCGGTGCAAGTCTCAGCTGCACGATGATCGACCAGGACTGTCAAGTTCCGACGTGAGAACCGGAGCTCAGATCACACTAAACTTAAAATAGAAATGACTATAAAGATCAGAACACAATCTTCATAGACTTCGCAATAACAAAACTTACAAAAGGGATTCCCAATCAAGAAGCCCAATTCACCTACAAATACGTAGATTTTATAACGGAATTACAATAAATGAATCTAATTATACACAATCATAATCGTATTAATCTTCAGTTGAAATAATTTAAAATCAAAGTCATTTGCAATGAAACCAGTCGAAAAGAAATCATTTCACAGTACGCATTAACCCACCTGACACGGTCAGGTGTGCCAGAATAGCCCCAGCGAGCCTCAATGCTCTGGAAGCGACACACAGTTTGCTCCTTGCCCGTCATGCAGCACCGCGGCACGTCGATGAAGTCAACTGACGGCTTAGGGTTCACCTGCAAGAAATCAACATGAAAGTCCACCATTGAAGTACTCTCTTCTTTTCCCTGGTTACGAAACTGAAAGACGAAATAGTTACAGTTAGTGCCTGAAGCTCGCTATATTTGAATCAATTTTCTCAGGTGGGAATCAAAGTTTCTGTACTTTATTAACCTACCATGGGCCAGTCAGTCTAAGCAGAAGCGCACAAATTACCAATAGAAGTAGAGTTGAACCTCTCGTTAACAGACTAATTAGAAATAGCGGTTATCCATTGACGTGAATATTCCGCATGCGACTGTTGCGCATTTGCGTACCAAATATTCTAGTACACAGGATATATTTTCAGGCCAGCACATTTTGCTGCCAGTATCGAACGTCCAGTGATATGCGGTCGGAGTCCGTAGAAGAGAGGTTCAAATGTACAAAGCGACACACAGATAAGTGCTTACGGAGAAGTAGAGGAAGAGCTGCACCACTTCTGCATCTGTGAGAATGCCCGACTGCGCTGGTCCCTGAGCGAACTCCTCCACACTCATCAGCGGGAATCTGGAACCAAGTTACAGGCGTGAGTACAGATATGAACCTAGCAGAAACCTGGAACCAAGTTATAGCCGTGAGTGCAGATATGAACCCTTTAAGTTCACAGGTACAACACTGGACCATTTCATAAGGCTGCTAATCGCCTTTCGTACAAACCTAGAATACATAAGACGGCAAACAAACATACAGTAAAACTGTACCTAATTTTTCGCACAAAGCACTCTTTCTGCCAAAATAATTTGAGTAACACAGGTAAAACAAAAGGGTAACGGCACAGGAGGATTTAATACAACGCTACTGACCAAAGGTATGGAAGGTATCTTAGGAAATTTCCATGTAATGTAGAAGATAAGCATTGTAAAAAATTGGTTTGGTTGTTTTCATTGGAGATGTTTAAAAAATTACAACTAGTTCACAAAAAATTAAAGTGAATGTATGTTAACATGTTATGCAGCATCCCTTGAAGAGCACCAAAGAAAGTAATATGTACCTTCTTCCCAAAAAGAATAGAGGTAATTTTGAAAATTGACCTCAAATATGAACGCCCACCCTGGTCCCTACGAGGGCATTATCTAGATTTAAACTTGGTCTTCTTAATACGTGTGAAAATAACATAAAACAACACAAAGTAACAAGTTCAAATTTATAATTTACCGAGAGAAAAATTCCTTTGCGAGCTGAGTGAAGATTCTTTGAACATTTTGAGGCTTCCTTATATGAAAACAAGTACCGCAAAACAGGGAAAATCCCACACACTAGGACAACATGTGGACAAGTCCCACACACTAAGACAAAGTGTAGACAAGTCCCACACACTAGGACAAAGTGTGGACAAGTCCCACACACTAGGACAAAGTGTGGACAAGTCCCACACACTAGGACAATGTGTGGACAAGTCCCACACACTGGGACAATGTGGACAAGTCCCACACACTAGGCCTACGCAAAGTCCCCCTCACCTGATGAGCTTGAGCGCGTGCCCCAGAACATTACGCTGCTGCCGGCCGCTCTGCCCACAGCCTTGTCGTCCGCACTCCGCCTCAGCCCACCTGCACGTATGTGCAAGATTTAGGTAATTGCTACATATTTTCTATGCGCACATATATAGATGTATCAAATAGTTTCACGATTAGATTTTTAGTTAGTTTAAAGCATCTTAATAAATTGATCGCGATCTTAGGAGAGCGAAAAGAAGGAACCATTTAATACGGGCTTCAGAAAACGTGGAATCTATGCACAGGTGTGTTCCTACACAGGATTCTCTGTGCATAGAAACAGCAAGTTGAGAAAGAAGAGAAAGACAAAACAAAGAATAATCATCAACTAAGGCATGAAAATGGGAAAAAGCAAAGTGGGCACGAAAGACACAAATCCTTCGCTTCTGGCCAAATTAGAGCTGAGATAACCTGACAGTGTCCCCAGGGAGACGCCAGTCCCCATAGCACAGGATTGACAAACCTAATTACTCTACTCTACGACCTATGGTCTTCCTTTCTGCCCTGAGGGGGGAATAGTCAAGAAAAACAGGGGCAGAAACACTCACCGCACTCTGCCTATGACCACCTGAAAGTACCTCCTATATTTACGAGAACTTGTTATATAATTTATACGTATTCATTGGATAAGTGCAGTGTGTACTCCTCTGGTCAGGCAGTTTCTTCCCAGCGTCAGGCGAATACCCAACGTTGGCCTGACACTTTCTTGCTTTGTTGGTTTCCACGAAGCAACTTTGTTTGAAATGAATATGTCAGCGATATACCGATCCCCGATCGTGTGAGCACGACATTCCTATTAGTTTAGTAGGGAGCTCGATCTGATACACCTCTGAGGTTCGCCCCTAGAATATCTCTGAGACTTAATTATCAAGATCTGAAAGGCGATCGCCGCCCGTACCCCCTCGAGCCGTTCTTATTGCCCAGAGCTGCAACTCTAACTTATTCCCAGCGCGAGTTTCGCCGCTCACGGCCAATCTTACAATAAAGCTATTGATCCTGTTGTCATTATAACCCCTTCGAAAATTTTAAAGAACCTTATCTCTCAGCCGCCGCTGGCACCCAGACGTGTTAAACAATTCCCAGTGCGCGGCTGTGACGCGTTCCAGACCCTCAGGGAAAGACCTCCGAGTCCCTCACAACACAGCAACGTAACACCCGCAATGACATAAATACGAGGATAATTCAACATTATGATGGTTAGTATAACCATGGAGGTTAAGAACGGAATAGGTTTTTACATGTTGACAAATACAGTATATCGATGGTGTCAATTTTGAGGGGTAGGCATGTACGTGCCCGGTACATAATACGATCTTCATACACCAAATACATAAGAAACAATGCCGGAAAGAACAGCGTCCGCACTCTGAGCCAGGACACTTGCAGGAATTTTAATACATACTTGATCTATGTATTTAAAACGTTTGCACACATATACATGAAATAAGAACAACTTAGGCAAGAACAGCGAGGGACCGCACCACGCCCTGCCTCACGAGAAGTCCGTCTCCACCAAGATGCCAGCAGACCTATTTCGAGTCCCCCCACCTCTTGAAGATTAGATTAAAATATTGGTTTAGTTTAAAGTTCTCTACCCACACAAAATGTAATCCGAAGAGAGTGATGAGGAGGGGTCATTTAGTATGGTCTATTTACAACGGGTTAACTATGCACAAAACGTGTTCCCACACAGGATCGATCCCCTTGCGCATAAAAACAGCATGTTAAGAACGAAGAGGAAGAAAAAACAAAGAAGAGAGAGCGATAAAGGTATTAATATTAAGAGATGCAAAGTGAGAATGAAAGATGGAAGTCCTGAAGGCCTATCTTTAGCTGAGGTTACCTAACAGTGTCCCCCGGGGACACCAGTCACCCCACTCCTTGAAGAAATGAACACAGCTTTGTTCATGTTCAAAGAGCGGAAAATGTTTAAGGAATGGAGATCCAGAGATAGACAGGTAATAACACAAGATAAAAGTCTAAGAGAACCAGAAAAAACCACACCTTCAACGGCAACCGATAAATTCTCGAGCATTTCATCACCCCTGGTTACCGCACATGATAAAAATCTCACCTCCTGAGTGCAGGAAACTGAACACATTCCCTGAGCCTACACTCCACTGGGAGGGACGAGCTCACCGGCACACGGCACGGAAGAGATGGAGCTCCTTGATACGCAGGGTGTCGCGCTGCAGCACCTGCGTCAGGGTCTCGTGGTCGATGTCAGTGAAGCCCTCAGCTACGATGGCCTCTGCAGTGCACTTGTCTATCGTCTTCAAGCAGAGCGCCGCCAGCTGCGGCTCATCAAACAGTCGGGCCTGTGAACCAGAAATCCGTGTATTTTCTCTTCCTCTATCCCAAAAGTGTTCATGTTCTATTCAAAATGAGCTGAGACAAAAGTATTCGCATATATTTTGAAACGCGCTCTGAAATCGCCATCGTTTGTCTACGAATGGATTTCTTTTTTGTCGTGCAGGTTGTGACGTTAGAGTAGCTCCAACACAAATTTTTCATCTTGCGAGTAGTTTAACAAGAGCAATCTACCAGAAAGTTTTTTTTTAATGTCAAAAATATCTATTAGTGCTCGCTCCATAAATTTAATAATAGTTCTAGCATGAAGAACTGGTATCGAGTGAATGCAGAACGTCATGACAATTAAAAATCACTCTGTTTGAGGACCATGAGAGTTATCTTACAAGTGCAGATTTTCCCAGCGAATTTCAGGACCGATGCTTCGAAATATAACTTTATGATTTAAATTTCTTGACGCAGCTACTCGAAAATAAGACTCATCCCTACACTGTAAAGGGGAAGTCGTTAGAGCTGAGCACATCAATACAAGCCCATCCCTGAGCCTAATTAGAGCACCTAGGTACCGAGAAGAAAGAATCATTTCAGGGACGTCTAATTTTAATAAGCACAAGCCATGGGTTCTATATTTCGTTCACTTCTTTCAAGAGGTTACGTGGGTATTGCCGAATGCAAAACCGTTCTCAGTATTTTAATAGTGCCAGCAAAGCCCTTCCTCTTGGTATGTTTTTCCTATTTTTCCATTTTCTTTGACTCTTGTTGATGAAATGCCACGCCTCTATCGAAAATGGGAATTGAAACGATACGAATGCAGAAATTGTTCGCTCTAGTTTCTATGACAATTCCTTTCTCGAAACAAACATTCTTCAAGTAGTCCTTTCTCTCTTGATGTGTCACATATGATACACTTCAACCAAACGCGTTTAGATCAAAAAGTACGAGTATGGAACATTTTTCGCCTATTTTGAGGCCAAATTAACATATTCCCTTAGTTGTACTCATGCTTTGCCACGGGAGGTATTGCAATACATATTAGACAATATTTTAAACAAACACATAATTAAATTCTTGATAAAATATTATTTCATTAAATACAATTCAGAAGAGAAAAGGTTGATCAAGTGCTCGGATGTGTAGCCAAGGAGACCTGGGTGAGGAGCATGAAGGCGTTGTCAGACGACAGGTTCGTCTTGAGGAAGTCGACGCAGCGTCTCTCGAGCGCTGGCACGGCGTACTTCTTGGCCGTGTACAGCACGGTCATCACCGTCTCGGGGCCGATCTGAACTTCGTCGCTGAAATCGGGGTGAAAAAGTCAATAGTGGAATCGAGTGGCCTGCGTCCAAACGAAGCTTGCATTAGAATTTTGATCCGTGTTAAAGCTAAAATGATAACTGGAGATGAATTTGAATCGATGAAGCAAATAGACCGACTCTCATTTGTAAATGGAGATCGCGTTCCTTTCTAAATTAGTGTAAAATTGGTTAGAGTGAAGTCCTGTAACTTTTGTAGAATAGCTGAAGTGCCAAATCGCAATTATTGATTACAGTAGATTACTAATTAGATTGAAGTTCCATTCCACATGAAATGTGGTCGAAAGAGAGCAAACAGAAATGACTATTTAGTATGGACTATAGAGAATGGGAAATCTATGCAATATGTGTGTTGCTATGCAGGATCTCCAGAGCACAGAAATACCAAGTGAAAAATGAAGACAAGAAAAGGATAAAGAAGAGATAGAGACGTAAGAGTGAAAATTAAAAGTAAACTAGGAAAAAACAAAGTCCCGTAGGCCTATCTACAGCTGAGGTAAACTAACCGTGCTCCCCGGCGACGCCAGTCCAAATAGTAAACGACAGGAAAACATCGCTTATTTAACCCTACTTCTCCTATGCCCTCTGAGGGGGTCCAGTTGATGACATACATGAACAATTGGATAGAAATTTGAATGAGTTTGCTCAACACTTTCGAACATGCACATGCATGTCACCAGTCCAAGTACAAATGAAAAACAGAAACATCAGAGTTTTGCCTCCATATCAAATGTTCATATGCTGCCCTAAATAAGGAACCTTGTTTTTTTCACTTCAGTGATGGAGGCTCCACCGCAATGCCTGCCATCCGCACAAAAACCCAGTTATCAAAATGCAATCTGCAAAGCGACCGTGTGTACAAACTTAGCAGTGAAAGATGCATGCAAAATATGGATGATGATTATTACCACACTCGATTTTACCCGCCGTATCTGAAACTAAGACCATGAAACAGCGACCATTCTTGATAGCATTCGTTTCTTTTCTGACACAGTATTAAGCCAATGTCATTAATACTATCTTTAAACTTCAACAATTCATCCAGTTTATGAGTGATCTAGACCGTCACTCATCGTTTGCAAATCATAGTATGTTATTTGTCATGGACCAAAAATTGGCTTCTTAATAAAATGAGCTCATTTAGAGGCTAATGCTGAACATGGATCTCATCACGACGTGACCGCGAGGTCACAGTTCGGTACATGAAATGAATAAAAAGAGAGCTAGCGGGGCTAGTAAATAACAAGGGTGTAGATATTAGATTTCCAAAACTCTTTTATAATAGTAATGAATCATATTCTTGCACCAGGCAAGTCAAAAGAAGAGAAAAAAGTAAAATCTAAGAAATATAGGTTGAGAGAACGTGAAAATCAGAAGCCTATGCTTAAAGCCAGAGCAAGCAGCTCGTTCAATTAAATTTTACAATGCAGTGTCAGTACGTAGTAGTAGTGGGGAAAAATGCTTCGCACTTCAGGTACCTCTACAGTAAACTCAGAGGAGCTAGGAAAGCCTCAGGTCAAGTTTAGCTTTGAACATTGACATATTACAAAAGAGCCCAGCTCACAAACAGGGTGGGCAGTACCTGTACAGAAAAATTACGAGAGCTAGGAAAGCCTCAGTTTAGGTTTAGCTTTGAACATAAACAGACAAGAGAAGAGCCCTGCTCACAAACAAGGTGGGCAGTACCTGTACAGGAAACTCAGGAGAGCTAGGAAGGCCTGTGGCTCGACGTCGGGGAGATGGATGACTTGCTGCTGCGATGCCAGCTGGCCATTGAACATGGCATCGAACACTGCACTTCCTGAAGGTGGAGAGGTGAAAAAATTCATAGGAGTACAATTTGACCCTTCACTGCACCCTGCATCATTCCTGATAATGTAGTTCTCCAAAATAATATAGGTAGTCTTCTTATCAGAATTACTTAAAAATTATTTTTGCTCGTCATGAAAAAAATTGGTACAGTTAGGAGTTTAAACAAGATGAGTGCAGTACACAAATCAATATATTAACATAAAAACTGATCAACCTCGCCTGACTCAGGGTTTTAGGAGAGGTGACCCATTCACTACCTCAACACTTGAGAGCAACAGGAAAGCCTACAGGAAGGAGTTGCCTTACTCCTGTTAGGTGATGACCTCAACCTGCTTGGTGATGGCTCTAATACTTTCCGTGTAATGAAAGCAAGAAGATTTTCTCACCTGATGCTGCCATTAAGAAATCCTCCCAGAAAAAAGTTATCAGGAATTATCTCTTACATATCCGGTATGAAATATAGGAACACATCACTCTCCTCACCTAAAATTTGTAAATTTAACTCACAGGAGACTCAAATATATCATTGTTGTAGGAAATAAACTTTTATTTCACTCATATTTTTAACACTTAAATATGAGGCCCAACTACTGCTCAGTAGAATTGCAGTGACGAAATAAGTCAAGAACAAATATTGAAGTAAGTGCAAGCAAGGCAGTAATTTCTAATGAGATCTCAGACCACTACCCCCAAAAAATGCTCCCCTTAAAAACAGCTTCTGAAAACTTTTTAAAATGCTTTGACAAAATAGCAGATTTTGCTAGACCACGTCTTCTGGAGCTGAAATTTATTATTTTAGCCTTCTTATGCCTAATAGTTACAGTTTATAAAATGTTATCTCTTTCCCTTTCAAATAATACAATATTTTAACTGAGAAACCTTTCACCATTTCTTCAGAGGCCAATATGCTAACCTATACAATATGTTTCACACTCCCAAGATTCATTACAGTTTCCATCTAATCATTACAATTAACATGGTAAGAGCCCCCCCATGAAAATTTGGTTCAAGAGGCATCACAAGCAACATTTCAGTCTTGTCTAGCACAGCCTTCCACACCAGACACAGAGGCAAAGGACACTCGTTCTTCAAAGACATTAGAAATAATTTAGTTCACTCTTAAATTCCCATTGCTGCATTCAAAAGTAAAGTGAATCTAACTCAAGTGCATAAAATGTGAACAATCATACACCTACTATTACTGCCATTTTAAAAACAAGCTGGCCCTTACAGTGGTAAGGAAATAAAATAGACTATCATATAGCTCCTGTGAAAGTGAAATCATTTCAGTATGAAAAGCTAAGAATTATTTGTAGATACACATCCTAAAGATACACACAATATACTGATGAGCATTTTTTGCATGTCTTCAAAAGCTTAGAATAACCTTTAAGTCACGGTAATAATTTCACATACCCAGCAAGACTATGTACAAACTTTATTAACACATTGACTGAGACAACCCACCGGTGGGTCGTTTTGCCCCTGGGCAAATAATATCATCGCAGCCAATGTGTTAAATAAGAAGAAGGAAAATTTTCATTTTACTCTCAGAAGGGACTTCATTTATTTATTAACTATATTGTAAAAAAGGAATATTTACAAATACAAAATACCAGAATACAGCTTTCTTTCTGCACTAGGTCATAAACTAGAGTACCATATTTAATAAAGGGTGGATCCTTATAGAGGGAAAGTTCACTAAAATTAACTTCTACCACCAATAATATGTAAGTTGACAATTGACATTAGATCAAGAAAGCTCTTGTTGCAAAATGAACCCCCCTAAAAAAATTGAAGCAAACTCACCAACAGCAAGAACAAATTTGTGTGCAGGAATGATTTGCTCTTCTTCTCCTCTGCCCACCACAAATTGGACATCACTCAGGATCTCATTGTTGAAGAGAAATGCAAACCTGCAAAATTGTGAACAATGTTAGCCACTCAAAGTATCTGCTAACACATCTACTTACTACAAAAATCTGATCAGTAATGATGCACAGTAACACAAAAATTAAACTCCAGAGCAGAATGATGCTATTCCACTTTGTGATCAAAGAGACCAAATAGTGACAAGCTGATCATATCATTTATACATTT
>VOMN01034525.1:0-13569 GCA_014899125.1 Orchestia grillus
TTTGGGACTGGTTTGTTCATTTTGGGACTGGTTTGTTCATTTTGGGACTGGTTTGTTCATTTTGGGACTTGGGTGTTCTTTTTAGGAATAGCTTGCTCTTCCTGAGACCGCAGAATTCTTTTTGACAGTATCATATTCTTTCTGAAATTGGCATGTTTTTTTCGAAACTGGCGTGTTCTTTCTGAGACTGGCATGTTCTTTCTGAGACTGGCACGTTCTTTTTCAGACTTAACGTGATCTCTCTGAAATCGCTGACTAGTATAAGACTGGTGTGTGAAGAAAGGAATGTGTCATTTTGAGAATGGTGTGTCCATTTTGAGACAAACGGGGTGTGTTCATGTATTCTATTGAGGTGTCCTGCATGGAATTCTCAGTAGTGGTCCTGTGACCTATCATTCCTTGTTTGAATTAAATTTATGCTGTAGCATCATTCCTTGTTTGAATTGCGGCTGCTTGCCTTATTTTTATTGGTAGGAAATGTACAGTTCCACTTTTGCTTTTAGGATGAGGGTTATACTTGATATATATTTAGCAAGAAAATAAGCCTATTGAAACTCTAATATTAATTTAAAAATTATGAACACATCTATCGTGAAGTTCACATTGCCAATCTCCATACTTTAGTCACAGCAACCGAATGCGAATTAAGTGTGTAGTCACTGCGGCAATATTTATTCCGTTTATTTTTTCGTTTTGTTGTTCCGTATGTTGCGGGCTCTTGAATTAGGGTCCATTGCTCCACTGCCTTTGCGCCGCTGCTTCGAGTGTTTTCTGTGGGTCTTTGACTGCGTTTAAGCTGTTGAAGGAATGTTTTATTGCCATTTTCTGTGCATGACTGGACACTTCGAGGCAGGTACTCCAGCTCCCTAACTGCCTTTCTCGTGCCAGCGCCCTGCTTTCAGGGAAAGGTGGCCGTTCCCGTCTATGTATTTTGGGGGACTGCCGCCAATAGGAACGTCAGGGACTCCGGGTGTTCCACAGAGGGCTTCGAATTTAAAAGAAATCTTCGCGATGAGAACGCGTTGGTTGGTAGTTTTGAAGTGCTCCCTGGCGCACCGAACACCAGTGTTATTTATTTGTTCTAAAAATACAAACAAAACCTCAGTAGGATTGGAAAATTATGATACGATCGAGCCTTTAAGTTTCAAAGCACTAAGAGTTTCGCCCAATTTGAATTCGGTGCTATTTATGGAACGTCATGTAAGAACCACCTGAGAATAATTCACTCCGTTGTGTTGTGTATTCATAAAAAATATATTAGTAGCAGTCCATTGCGTTTGAATTGTTTTCGTTTTAGCTTTTTACTACTGCTTTAATAAAGAGATAATTTTCGTATTGCAAATTATTGTTAGGTGTAATGCATTCATGCAAACATATGTTCTGAAGAAATTTCCCCGTTTTATGTTATTGTGCTTTGTATTAGTATATCTCGTTTTATATATCGTGCTTCTACTGAACCAGAGTCAATAGCTTCCCAATTTTTTACTTCAGGGAAGGAAGCGAGTCAGTCTTCGGATATCTTCGATTTTACGATTAAAAAATCCATGTTAGAATAACTTTGGGTTTACGTCGAGCTCTCTGATAGTCAGTAAATAAGGAGCACTGAATAGAGCTAAACATGTTGGTGTAATAAACTTTCAAGATAGCGAACTTTTTCTCGTAGAGAGATAAACTAATTGATTCATCAATGTGTGAATGGCCTCGCTTCGGCCGGTCATGAGTGTTAGATGCGGGCTTCAGTGGTGTTCAAATAACAGGACTCCTTCGACGTTCTCACCTCAGTACGACTTCTTTCAGTTAATTCTAACCATTGGACTCCATTATTTGGTGTAGTGTCCAGCCCCTTTGCGGGATAATTGTACGAGTGGTATGAAAACCGTCGTGCTTCTTATTTTTGACAAGACTTGAGAAGCTCGCTCCCTCTTTGGCTCGCATTTGACTCACAGCTTACCGTGACTGCAGGACGCTGCACATTTCACTACCGACTCATCAGTCTTACGATCGTGACCGTGGTGGGTTCCTAGGTGCAAACTTTTGAGCTTAACTTTCTGATGCTGCGAGCCCACTTTATTCTGTGTGGTCACTTTCCAACTGCCACACCCCCTCCCCGTCTTCCCAGGTCCCAAAGGAGATGGGGAAGATGTAACAATCGTGGAGTGTGTTGTCATTAGTATATTTCGAGGCTTAATACTCCCCATGGGTGCCCTGACCTGCTCCCAACATGTGCGCACTTATGCCTGACGCTGCACTTGCACGTTTGTTGTATTTTACAGGGGGCTTGGTACTGAAATTGGTATCTTCAAGGTGCGGGTGTTGTAAAGGGTGTATTTTACACGATGTATTAGAAAATAACCAGGTACTTTTTTAATTGCCATTTTAGGGTACGGTAGCTATCCAGTAGCGGTCAAGTTACGGTTCAAAATCCCGTCCTAGTACAGTTACAGTAACGATTCAGTAGCGTTTCAAGTAGCTGTTGGAGTAGAAATGCAGCACAACTTTCTATTCGTTTGGACAGACATACCGACTTGAACCAACCTTCGGCTCACATTTGCTTCGAGTTTTTCTTCTTCCTTTCTGCAGAGGGATTTATCTGGACTAGTTTCAGTTTGCTGTCGAGATCTTTTCAGTGCTTGAATGATTGCTTTCTTTGACGGTTTTGAAACGCTGAGCCACAGATTTGAGGCTCGCTGCCTTGTTAAGGGAAACTGAAAGTCTTAATGTTCTTTCCTTGGAAGGAAAGTTTATGGCGCACTCAGTTCAGAGCAAGGAAAGGCTTCGGTCGCTGTTTGGTTCTGTGTTGAGTTGTGGGCGAGAACGACTTAATATGTGTTCCGTTTTCCATTTAGTACGAAAGTTAGCGAGCTCATGCCGTCATAGAAAGTATCGAAATGAAAAAATAGCTGCTAATTCATCCATTTGCTCCTCCTCATATGCTGAAATGAATTCTTCTTCGACAGTATCAGGGACTTCGCGCTGCCCTTTCGGCGACAAGCTGAGCTTCTCTAGAGAAAGTGACTGGAAAACATTCCCTCGTCAGCGCACCATTAAATATCTGAAGCTTTGCTCGTCTCAAGACTACGCAACAGTTTGGGCACAAATCTGTTGTGGATCTAGTTTTGTTCCGAGATAGGTTTCATTTTTCTTGTGCATTTTTGTAAGGCCAGTGAATTGTTACAATTTGCATGTTTCCAACGTTCTCCCTCTCCAGATAAGATATTTTTTCTTCATTCTTAGTTTTTGCTGATCTTATAACGTCTGAATTGTTTTAGGCTAAACGACTGCAATTAGCCTTGTGCTAAACATTAGCTTCAGGTCTGGTATGCTTATTGCAATAAGACTATTTTTTAGCTTTGTGGGCAAAACTAGGTCAAGAAACGAGGCCATATGCGTAGCACCGCTGGTCCTTATATGGTCAGGCGCTTCCCCTTATTTTTGCGCCGACTTCATTTACTTAGGGAACTTGATTTAGTCCTTTCTTCAGCACAGAATATCTCTTTCATCGGTGTGCTTACAGAGATCTCGGAAACGTGGAAACATTTCCTTTTACCGGGAGTATTCTAGAAATTGCTCAATTGTTCGAGAATAAAACAGCGCTCTCGGTTGAATTGCTCATCGAGACATGAAGTATTTATGGTGTATGTTTGACTACGTTCTTGCCATTCGAATAGGAAATTTTCATGAATTGTAATTTATAAAAGGATTCTATTGTGTCCTCATATATATAATTTTTTGGCGGTACCAAAAATAATATTGGCCATAATCCAATTTTTTGTATAGCCCCCTCCGGGGGTGAGCAATAGATATACGCAGTTGAGTTTAGAGCAAAGCTAAATTTGAATCTTATTTTGCATCATTAGCCATTCATGCATGGTGATTTTGTATCGTATTTCTTAATTGTAAGGTAAAAGCATTGTAATTGCAAATTGGTGTCGCTATGTATAGTTTTGACTTGAGACGCGTACTGGTCTATTAGTTGAACTTCTAAATTTCTCGTTACCGTCCGTTTTAACCTGCGATGAAATTCGGTTCATAGTCAGAGCAAGACTTCTTGATGGATATTCCAAAGTTCGCTGCACTATTTTGGGCTCTAAGTTCATACGTGTCTGTTTCTGCTGTTTTTTTCATGTACGCAACAGCAGCAGGAGGTCGAGGCCGAATCGATGGTAATGAGTTTACAAGAAAAGAGTTACAGAGACGCAAGGAAAATTCAGTGTATTTCCTATGTGAATCGGTGATTTTGTTAATTTCTCACAAAACCCGGAGACGTGACATTATTTCTATTATTAACGTAATGACCACATTTTAGAGAAATACCTTGAATCACGCGAGTGTGTTCCCCCGTACTCAACTCTTCATTGGTTTCGTAATTTTTTTTCGCTTACCGTGTTTGACTTTTTTAATTTTTTTGCGTCGCGCTGGTCCTTGAAAAGGAGGCCTCCTCTTCCTGTCCTTTGATGTCTCGAGTTCCTCTCCTAGAAGCCGGGCTCTTGATCTTGGCTGCCTCTTCTTCAGCTTAAAAAATTGTTCTTTCGCTCACGAACGCGCGAGCTTGCCGAGCACGGCGGGCCCACGCTTGAGAATTCCTTTAGTCTCAGCTGCTGGGTAACAATTAGTGTTGTTTTTTCGACATGTCCGCTGTATGAAGATACAATTTCATTCATGCTGTTGTATGTGAGGTGTATGTAGGTACGCAACGCTTGACGTAAGGTATCATTTAATAACCTTAATCTAAATTTCATTAAAGTGCTGCTTGAAACGATGAAAGTGTGAGGCTTTTAGTACGTGTGCGCAGCTGTGAACCAAAAGTGGAGTTTTGATGTTCACTTTTTTCCTTATAATTACATACGGGTCTGTAATACCTTATATCTTGTATTATATTTGTTCTTCTCTAAAAACTCATGATATGAATTCAACTAATAACTCCTTTTTTTAATGAACCATTTCTCTTCTGAATTTTATGCTTGAATCAATGTTGCTCTTGATATTATTCGTGTTCAAATTATTTCCGATTGTTTATTCAAATGTAACTGATTAGGTCTCATAAAATGGTTATGAAAACTCTGGTTCCATTAATCACGTTTCGCTTGCAGACCATTAAAATGAGCTAATAGGGCGAGAATTCTAAGCAGACCAACGGCAATTTGTAGAATGGTGACGGGCTGCCGTCATTAGTACGACGGCATACGGATCTCGCTGTCTTCTTTTTACCGCATTATAGACACCTTTGAAGGGCCTAAGGCTTCAGAGGATCATCTTCAATATAATGTAGAACATCCAAAAGGTAAAACCCCGAAAAGTCATGAAAAACTGAAATTGTAGTGTAATCTTACTCATGCAAGAGACAATAGGTGATATACTCGTATGGAGCAAAATTCATACATTCCAGGCATGTCAGCAGGCCCGTATAAATGTATTTTCTGTTTTTTTTTTAAGAGAGGAAGGGAGGGAGGGAGCGCAGGCACTGTCTTTCGCTTATGCAAGAATGTGATAAACCAAAGAGTAACAATTCGAAAATTAAAAGAGAGATATTTGTATTCATGGTTCATGGTTCGTTTGCCTTTGAACTAGAATTTGTGTCGCCTTCCAGTAGTTGATTAATACGTGAGGAGCCAGCAAAATTTTGTAAATCCAACGTGGACGTCCTTTTTTTATTCTTCATATACATGGGGCGAGGGCTATTCGAGGACATGTTGCAGCTTAATTTTTTCGTGCACCCAGTATATAACGGGTGTTAGCAATTTCGTTTAGAATGACGTAGAATTATTCATGATTTGAAAGTTTTTTAAGAAGAAAATTCAAGGAGCCAGGGCTATTCGAAGGTATTTTTAGTTTGTTTAACGAACAATATTTTTGAAAATATTTTGGCGACCTTTAGTGAAGCTATGATTCTATGAGGGTGAGGATGTCGATTAGTCTCCCTTTCAACCACGCTCCACACGTAATAGTATATGAAATTTAAATGAGGCAAGTTTGAGGGCGACAAATTGGGAGTCACGTGATCGTAAAAATTCTCTGACAACCAGTCAAGGGTTACAATGGCTTTGTGAGAAGGTACCGAGTCTTGTTGATAGACGTATGACCTTTCATTGGATACTTTACCTATCCAGGGCTATCTAACTGTTTTTAGAACATCAATACATCCAGCAGCATTAATCCTAAGACCTTATGAAAAAACATTAAATGACATGACCTTCACTGTTGACAACTCCTAAAACCATCATAGTTGCAGTTAAAGCCACTATAACTTCATGTATTTTTAGTTTTTGAGTAAACATTTTGATTCAAATAGGTTATGTGAAAAAAAATTATAAATGAATCTAGTGTGTGTTGAATTGATAACGGCATGTACTCAAAAAGCGCTCGCATCCTGTAGAAACTGTAGAAAGGTCGGGTAACAATTTTGGGTATAAATCTCATAAATACAAAATATTATGGCGGTATATTTCATTCAAAATGTGGTTACTTCAAGTACCTCTCCGTGAAACAAGCATTCCAATTTTATTGACTTTGTTATTGATGATCTTTATAAAAATTGATTACATGAACTTTGAATTGCCTGCTCAACAGCAGTGTTGATTCTAAGGTTTTCTCAGTTGTAAACTGTTCAGGTAACCTGAGGAAGTGTAAATCAAGTGGCCAGTTTCGTGTGCCTTGCTAAACGTAGGTGGGGCTCAATCGAATGACGTGGTGTTTTCTTGGATTATGTTGCAGAGTGTTGTACCTTGGGGGATAGGCAAATTTTGGTAGACTGAGGTCTGATTTCGGTAGGTAATATTCGTTTTACTCCAATTTTTGACATTGTAGACGTGTTGTAATCATATTTTAGTGATGCAGGAGCGCGTCGTATCCGTACGTACTGTAGTATACCAAATGCAAAACATATTTTACGAAATATCGGACTCGATTGAATAAAATATTTGTGGATTTATGTGCCAAAAAACACTTCTGATGAGATAAATTTGTTGTATACGAATATTTCTTTGTCGGAACATGTTTCTCAATACATTTATTTAGTGATCTAATCTTCTTTTCAATATTACTAATGTTGTACCCCTAGAATAATGGTTTTAACGTCATAGTTCAACGAAGTTATTGAAGAGTATTTAGATTGACTGAATTATTTCTCGAACTGAGCTACAGCGTTTACTTTCATACGTGTCCCAGGTTAAAAACCTTAGTTCTAAATGATCGCTTGAAGGGAGCTTATTGGTCTTTCTCCCCAGTCGGAACATCTAGATAGCATTTAATCTTTTGACTTATTTGATTTCTTTAGGGATTCATCAGGGGTCCAAGCCTATCGGATGATCGCTGTTGGACTTTACATCCGTGCTTGCATGACATCAGTTGCTGACCAGTGTCTATGAGGCTCCTGCTGCTACCAGTTCGGTCGAACTCGCTCTACTTGTTCTGGCCAAGGGCTACGTATGTACGAGCCTCTTGAGCCCTATCGGACGTTGATTGGCCCTCAAAACATTACGGGTGTCCCCATAAACTTCTTAACATTGCTTAATTTTTCTTCGTGCGTCAATTGATCGACTGGTTAGTTCCCAGATTTCTTGTTCGTGGGCTCGCCAGAGCAGACTAAAAAGCGCCTGCAGCTTTGTCGAAGTGCTGGTTTCTCAAGTTTGAGGCGAGGTTAGTATTGTGAGTCTCCAAGTATGTTTAAGCTCGTGAATATAATTTTTGATTTTCGTCGTGGTTTATTCTTGCAAACTGATATTAGGTTTTTATTTATTTATGCGAAACACGACTTGTTCATGAACGCCCGTCCATGACATTCGCTTTCTTCTCTTCGTTTGCGTGGCGCTTGCCACAGCACGAGCCTCCGATTCTGATGCCGTAGTTGATGTGACGTGATTTTTGAAGTGTCGGCTTCAAGTCTTTCTCTGTCCACACATTGCATTGAGCCTCCCATTAGCGATTTCATGGCTGGAATTCGTGTTGCCATGTCTACCTTTACCGCGCCCGCCTCGCGGCCCTATTGGGGCGAACGTGTGTAGGCACGCGTGGAAATTCCTCGTTTTTTTCTGGTTCTTGAACTTTAGGGCCTGTCGTTTAGCACGTCAGTGTTCGTCAATTCCTGGAGGATTAGGACAGCACTCAAGAGTGACACTAGCTTGCTTGAATCAACAGTGGGATGCGATGTACACCAGGGCGCTGCCGTTGTTTTCCTGCTCCTACTGGCGTCCAGCTCTCGCCGCAGTTTAACAGTGTAGTGTCAAGAGCTCCGGCACTCGCGCCCTGTTTGCTTTGCAAGCTGCGCTATCAAACTAATCTGAGCGTCGTACAAACTTTATTACCCTCCCCCTGGTGTAAGAAATGTAAGTCAGGCGTTGTAAAGTGACTCCTAGTAATCAGGGTCGGTCTCGTCCAAGGTGCGCCCATGAATAAATACCTATAGAAAGGTCTCTTCTATGCTAGACCTGTGACCTGATGCTGCGCCTGATTCTCGCTATGAAAGCAACCAATTAAATTGATATCGCCCAATGGCAGGACGGAGTGGTTCAAGAACTTCGAGTGGTGTGATATTCTTTTCTTGTCCTCCACTGTGTTTCTGTATTGACGGCTAACTCCAACCTCTTAAGTGGTTCATGCCAATTGAACTCACGGTTAAGGGCATTTAGTATAGATTTTAAATAAAGAACTCTGTATACCGTAAACGATAGTACGTTGTGCTGTGTTTCATTATTTCTTGATACTTGTCAAGTTTCAGGTTGATGTTGACGATATTGACTAGTTCTTGCAATTTGTCGTATTAAGGAGCGTCGATTCCAATAGTCAATGTTGACTTTCTCTAGTGTTAGAATTCGGTCGTGGATTAGCTTCACAATTTATTCTACAAAATTACTTAATGTGAAAGTGTCTAAGGTAAGTGCATGGTGTCTACTTAACTTGATATCAACGTTCATTTAGTGGATGGTGTTCGGCTGTGCAAAGTTTGTACTCAATTGATGCAATGGATCACTAGTCTAAATTAAAGGATGGTTTGATAACATATGTAAAATATGTATATCACCATAATATGTGCCAAAAATTGAGGTCTTGAAGGTATTTTTCATACTATACTTTCGTCCATGTTGATTTACATCCAGTTAATCATAAACGTACGAATTTATGGAATCAAGAAAAGTTTGTATTAACAGGCGTTTTATTTTTTGCATTTGTGCTCGTATTCATCCTAGTTTGAACGAAATAGTAAGAATTTGAGACTAAAATATATTTGTTCTAACGTTGAATTCACAAGTGAAACATACGCTATTAAAAATTGACACTGTCAATTACACAGAGTTCACTGGCCAGCAGCGTAGTTGTGCAGCCGTTATGTCCGCTTNCCGAGATCTACAAGCAGCCGTCAGACAATTTCTCGCCCTTGAGATAATCTACGCAAAACTGCCAGAATACGTCAGAAAACTACCATCGCTGTGAAGCACTGCCTTGCAGCCTACGGTGCGACTGCGGTAAATTATAACAGGGTTGGGTCGGTCCAGCGTTGAAAGAAGTAACTTACGTGGTAACCAAAAGAGTGATTAACGTTTTTAGATGAATAATTAAATGCAAAAACGGTCAGAATTGTTTAAATTACATTGTAGATGTGCATTGCGTTCAATCTTTTATTCTACCAAGATACAAAGCTACTAATCGTAGATTTTTAATTATTCTCCTGCTAACTTCTCTTTTTTGTTCAACATAGGAGAGGCCGAAGTATGTTAGCATTCTCAATGATCTCTCTCTCTCAATGATAGAGTGTAATAATTTTTCGAAGTTTACTAGGCTTTGAATATTATGAAGCGGTTTTATTGTTGTACGAGTATTTCAAATCTTGTTGAATGTTTGCGACGTGGAAAAGTTTAAAGGGGCGGCTCACTGCTTCGTTATGGGCCCCATAAACGCGTCTTGTTAAGAAACAGTTCGTTTTGACAGGGCAGTAAACAGCTCGCCAGTTGGTCGTGTCAGTTACAATAACAGTTGAGCTCTCGCCCATGCGATGCGGCCTACAGCAGCACCAGCGGAGGGGCGTAGCGCTAATACGATCTCTACTGCCCCCCACCTTCGCTGTTTGACCGGCTGTCTAAACTCAGTTTTCGTTCAATGCCCACCCAGATTTATCGCGCTTTTGCCTTGTGTTCTGTAGAGGCTTTTCTGTCATGTTTTTTCATATTTTATTTGAAATATCACAGCACGCATGACGTAATGTGAATAATTATTTCAAGTGGTATTGCATACTGGTTATGTATGACATCATTCCTCACGTTATTTTAGTGTTGTTTAATAGTTATAAACTACTTTTAGTTTTCAATAGCGTCTAAAACTAGTGGCTTGTGGCGTCTTGCGGTGTGAAAAAATTTAGGTTCTCTTTCATGGATCGCTTCGTTTGTTTGTTAAGGAAAATATTTCCAGGCTTGTTGTTTTTTCTTTCAAAGTTATTTGCTGCTGACGTCCAACGTAGTTTTAGAGAATACGTTAGTTTTGCCATAGATTTCTTACGAAGTAACCTAGTGTTTGAAGAACTTCTTTATTGATATTATATCTTACTTTATTGACCCTTTTATTGTATTTCGAAACTTTTCTAGACGTCGAAAGTGAGTACTCCTATTAAATGTGTACGGTTGAAAATAGTTCATTGGTTATTTCCAATTTAGATTGTATTCTTGCTTTAACTCGGGAAACGTCGCTGCAAGCGATTTTTTCTAGCTGAAGTTTGGTGGGCCGGTCACTTAGGATTATTGCCTGCACCGGAAATCTCTCCAGATCTTCGAAATAACAATTTTTATTCACATTCATTAATTTTCTAAGAAGCACGTATTTTTTCACGTATATCGTGAGTTTTCATGATAGTATTTTCTTACAAACTACCGACGACACGCAACAGTAAACTATACATTCCTTATTGAAGCTCTGTAATAATCAGCTACGTGTGCAGATCGCCTGCGCTAGCTGAAATATTTATAGAATACAAATTTTAGTTGGGTTGTGCGTGCTTGACTGGGAAGAACGTATATAAAATCTTTGTGATTCAGCAAGTATTTGATTCGTACAATTATTGTTTGGAATGATGGGAAGAAACTGTTGAGTTACAGAGTATAGTAACGTATACCAATCTCGGATATGGACATGCATACGACGTTCTGCATTTTTCTATCGTTGTTAAATGACCTCTTAAATTTTAACCATATGAAATCATATGAACGACTTGACCCCAGTAGTTATTTCTGTATTTGCATGACCCTTTCATGCTCTTCAATCTTGACTTGAATCTCGAAGTATCGAATGTAAAATAAAGCGAGAAATTCAATAAATTTTTAGGGCTTATCGGTTTCTCAGTGCGTCATACTTCTACAATTATAGCAACTGCCATCACTTCTAATACCACTCTTCTTCTCTGTTTTAACACACCCTTGCACACACGCATCCTTACACACCCTTACACACGCACACTCTCTCACACACACACACGGGTTTGTTAATATTCGCGTCATTGTTTCAGCTGCGTCGGTGAGCGCGTTGTGTCAAGAGCTGTTACGGTGCCTGCCGCATGCCTGTATCATTTTGATGTTCAGACTCGCGTGTCTAGCTCGTCTGTCACGCCGTACTTGTACTGGCAGCTTGAACTGGGGGCGAGCTTGTCAGCATTGTTCGTAGCAGCGCAGTGCCGAACTTATTTTAAAAATAAGTTTTTATGACCACTTGGTTATTTTATAAACAAGTTCATAACTCCGCCTTTAACTTATTCATTTATAATAGTGAAGATTTAATTACTTCTTAAGGCGTGTTTATTTATAATAGAGTAAGAATTTAAATACGCTTTTTAGGCGTTTTTTTTTAATTGAGAACACATTTTTTTTTATCGAATCGACACTTTTTGGAGCGATGTATATACAACTTATTTTTCCGATTTGGACCTACATGGGGAAATCAATCCGTATTGTATCTATGTTTATGTAATAGCTTATAAAGTCAGAATCTTCAATATATATTCGGTGAACCGCAACTTTTCTCTCGATGACGGCTATGTTGAGCAAATTGAGTTTCCAGTTCGGCACGACCCATGTAAAAAATCAGTGTCGAACTTACGAAAATTCGAGGCTCTGAGTTTACACCTTAGGCTTATCCAGGTTTGTGGAGTCGATCCGTCCAAAATCTTAGATCTGTATCCTTACACTCGACTAAAATACCATGACCCTTCGGAGTACAAAGATTTGTCAGGTTTCCGACTCAAGCAATCCAAAATGGTCTTGATTCAGACTCCCTAACTCCGATTTCAACACTTCTAAACTTACTCGAAGTCTCTTTGAACTTAGCTCAGAGGCTGGACGGGGCATGCACAGCATGGCTGGACCGACGTCCCTCCCTTGACAGGGCTTTCTGTCGAGGTTTCAACCCCGGAATCGAATTAAGAAAGTTTGCTGGCCAATACGGTGGTGTTGGTGCGAGCCCTCGTAAGTTAGATTACACGCCAACAAACCTCGCCTGTAACTCCGCTTGCCCTTGCTCTTTCTCTCTCCCTCCGCTGATGTCGTCCTCTCTCCAATCATGTTCTTTTCTGACAACTTTAGAAAAATGAACTGACGGTCCTTTGATGTATCAATTTTTCTATGTTTCCAACTGTAAAATTACTATAACCTTGCGAAAAGATCGCACATAAAATGATACGTATATTTTTTTAATTTTTCTTCTTCTAAACTGGAGTATTCTTTGTTTTTCTAAGTCCATGAGTGCATTCTGCTCGCTCCCCCGTTGTTGTTCTTCTATCATAAATTGTCCCCTCTATCGTATTGTTATTAAACTGAAAGGTTTGTCTATTTTTGTAAACTCACTGTTTACTTTTTCTCTAGTGTGTTCCGAATTTTCCAGTTGTATAGATGACTTATGTTAAATCCAATTACATCTATATTTTAATTTCTTTTGTTTTCAACCACGCGTATTCCTTGTTTTTTTTTTTGGCTAAGTTTGCATTTTGCGTCCAAGATGACTACGGCGAAACGAGCAATGCCACTTTGCTAATAGAGTATCAGCGTATTTGTTGAACTCCGTTCCGTGTCTTCTGAGAAGTGAAACTTCAAACAAATGGAATGAGATCCATTTAGAGTGGCATCTCCATAACAATTCGAATTACCATAAGTTCCCTTCTATAAATATATAATGAACGAAAACTTGTTGATGTGTGATGAAAATGCAACGACTCTAAGTGATTTTAGTATGAGAGCTAGTCGCTGGATGAGGATTGTGTGAACAAATGTATTATAAATTTAGATGCGCCTCCGGTATTTTATTAAAATGTACGAATGTAAGATTGTACTACTAAACAGCACAAAAGGTGGTTATGATGTAAGAATTGAATTCTTCTGCCCGGCTGAATGAATTCATTGAATATTTCTTTGAATATTCGTGCGCAATACGACGGACGTTTTCGTTTTATCTCGAGCAAATCAAACATAATTATCGAGTTAAATTTCTTCTGGTAGGTTACTAAACTTTGTGATGCATCAGTTCAACGGAGGAGTGGAGTGTGGCTGCACGCTCCTGCACCGTTGCTGCACGCTCCTGCACTGTTGCTGCACGCTCCTGCAC
>VOMN01034529.1:0-13938 GCA_014899125.1 Orchestia grillus
ATCCAATGCAACTCAAAGTTTCTGAAAAAGTGTTCCCCACTGATAATTGATCATTTAGTTCTTCATTGCTAGTGTTACGAAATCTAGATTCTCTCGACTAGAATTTTGCGATAACGCATCTTATTTCACAGTTTGTTTTAGATGGAACTTTCAGGAAACGTTTTCAGAAAGTACGTTTAAAGAGAAGAGTACATTTTTACACAGGGAGCGTGCTTTCATTTAGATTTTTTTTTAATCGGGACGTTCTTCTTGAGAAATTAAGTTCAATTCGCAAGTAAAATTATCATAGGGTTCAAGTGAATACTCTTTTCCATCAAGTCAATTTACGAAACGCAGACAATAGATATTTATCACGGCCCCGGAAACTGTTTTTGATAGCTGACTCCTCCTCCTGCTATCGATCGTCAATTGGCCCACTCATCGATACATTCATCTACCGGGCCAGCCATCAGTCTTCCTTACAGAGGAGACGGAAATATTAACTACTCTCCGTCCTTCACGACTGAATGGACCCTCAGAAAAATGGTCTCGAATTTCAACTTCAACTTTTTAAACTGAAAAAATCGTATCAAACGAATAATTAAAAACTCGTGTGTAAAGTTTAGTTTGTCGTAGTACAGGAAATACGGATATTTTTCCTGTGAATCACATCAGGTAAAAAATAAATTTCAAAAACTATTATAGCATTAGAATGTTAAAAAACGTTTAGGTGTCGTTCAGCTAATTTATTACTCGCTGAAATATAAATCAACGCAAACAGACAAGCTCAAACTTGGTTAACGATTGCAGAAAACTCGAAAATTAAAAACAGAAACTCTAGTTTATCTTCAGATAAATTTCTAGTCAACCGCTCTTCATGTGTTTTCCGCATTTCAAGGCCGACCTCTTCTAGAACAAAAGACTGTCCTGTTCGATCGCTAGTTCTGTCTTGATTGCTGTAACGTTAAACCGAAACCTTTCTGTGGAAAACTTATCTTTCGCAACATACGATCGAAATCACACAAGGTGCGACCTCATCCTGTGAACTATGAGGTTTTCCAATCGGTCAGTAGCGCGGAGAGAGGATCAAAAGATTTATTTGTTCTCATTAAATTAGTTTTGCGTTTATTCTAAACAGAAAATGTTCATTGCTTCACAATTAATTAATAAATTATTTTTCTTCACGCCATCCTACATTTGATTCGAAGGAGAATTATCATATCCAACGAATAAATTTGTTCGACATTGAAGTTGACATTACGTGTCTATAATGCGACCAAGTTTAGTTTGTCGTTCCTAATGGATAAACTCTGAAAGTTCTCAAATATTTGGTGCAATTCACAGCACAGGTGTGGCACCATAGCACAATAACATCGGACGCGGGTATTTTTACATTAAATTCACTTCTCACTTACGTTCGAGGAACACAAACGCCACGTAATTTGTCGGCGCCCAACACAACATACATGGAGGCACGTCTGTGTGATGTGGACGCATGCGCAGTTGCCGTGGATTGGCGATCAGAAAATTACGAAACTTCAAAGCCTCGATGACCAACGCGCGTCAAGAACTACACGTGCGTAAATTCCATGTCAGGAATGATACGGAACCGTGTGCGTTGCGCGAGGGAGTACTGCAAAAGTCGTCGTAAATTCGGCCCGAAATACAAATGCAAATTTTTGTGAAAAACTTTCCGACACGGCTCGAAATGCTTGAATATTCATCTGTTTCACTAGTTCTGCCTCTTTCCGAAAAGTTTTCAGAGCTTCTATCTCACGGGAAATTTTTCGTTCAAAAATATTTCAACTTCTGGTGCTTTAGAGGCTGTAGTATACGAGTCTTTCGATATACACAGAAACGATCAATTAGCATGGAAAGCGTTGAGTAGAAGGGTCACTAAGATCAAACCCATCTCTGAAATTCAGGAAAAAATCTTCTTCATTTGAGGTGTAAAGATCTAACAGCGTAAAGGTAGTTTCACATTCGTTTCTCTAAGGGTATAAGATGAAAAATAATCACACTTTCCCCTTCCATGTGTTACGAAGCCGATTAAATTAAAGTATTATTTTGCAATACTGGCAATTTAAAGTGAGATAACGATAGGGCTAGATTGAAACTAAAAGTTTAATCCTTATATTTGATTAATTTCCGATTTCAGCTTGCTGTGTATACAAACTTATATCCAAAATAACAGCTAACTCTTCCTTTATTTATACAGAGCATAGAAATACTCATTAGTAGAAACAATGGCGTGTCGTCCAATGTTTGGTTCAAAATTAGGGTTTGATTATTGCTTTGAATTCAACGGTAAGTATTTACTATCGAAGCATTCATCTTCCTACTCCTGAGACACGCGCTTGTTGTATGTGCCTCATTTGCTTCCACAAATTGAATTTTTTCGGTTACGTTGACAGTCGTGTCAAATTTTGCGCCATAACCAAAGTTTTCAATATTTGAGAGGTCATTCAAACTCTTCTAGAGGCGTAAGTCGCCAATCAGTAGCTACTGAATTCACAAGTTACTCTGAACAAAATCGTGAATTGTCTCGAACTGATTGAGTTGCCCTCGGTTGCCATACATCGCCACAAAATATTCTAAATGAGCTGTTAAGCCTTCACCAGTCGCTCTAACTTTGGTGCGTTCAGTCGCTCTAACTTTGGTGCGTTCAGTCGCTTTAAATTGGGTGCGTTCAGTCGCTCTAAATTGGGTGCGTTCAGTCGCTTTAAATTAGGTGCGTTCAACACAGTCTCACATACGCGGTGCGTTTTCTTCAACAAAAAAGCAGCTTGTGAATAGGAAATTTAATCTTTCAGGTTTTCTTCCCTTTACACTCAATGTAGGATTGTCGTACCTTCAGAAGATACGATACATAATATGAAAAATCATTTGTCCACTAGATAATAGTTTGGGCTGTAACGAATATAACTGACGTTAAATAATTGATACAATGTTCTTCGACTCGATTTTAAAATTCACAAAAGAGTTTGAATCTAAGTTTGTCATTTTTACGATCACGCGCTCTCGAATTAATTTAATAGAAGGCTAGACGTTGTTTGATATGCCAACTGAAACGTGTTGATTGAAATATGTTGACGAGATCGCACGATCTGGAAGGCTTAGATCGAAATGCATTGACAGGAGTGCATCGAGTTGAATGTTAATAACAGATTGATTTGATTGGAGAGCATGGGCAGGAAAGCTAAGTATCTGAACGCTGCAATTAGCTTGTCCTCACAGCGTGATCGAGGCGCCAAGAAATTCTGCCTCGAAACTTTTTCTTAAGCGGTTTGAATGATAAAATTTAGTTACTACTTTGGAATAATTTTACATCTAAGCCCTAAAGAGTGAAATTCAGTCAACGACATTAACCCATCATGTCTACTGAAACATAATTTTTCAATACAGTCTAATTTGCACTGAATTCGAGTCTTTTCTTTGTAAGATATTGTCAAAAAGGAAGACTAAGATTTTGATGTTAAGCTAATTATCAGGTTCGCGAAATAAATAAGCTTTATCTAATGAATGAGTAAAACAAGCAAATAAATAAGTTAAAATAAATAAGAGCGATAAAGAAAATAGCATTGTGTGAAAAAATGATGCAGAAACACAAATTTCACCCTAAACCGTCAGCTCGCGTGAGAAGTAAATAAACTTTTAAAATTAATTAATAATGTCGCACGCTCCAACGACGTTTGCATAGATACACCAGACGAGAAAAGAGCGGAAAATGGATCAAACTTCGCTATTTTATTGGTCAAACTCGACATGTGTACGGCACGATTGAGAGTTACCCTCTTATGAGATGATGTCCAGAACCTGTGAGGCCGACAACTGCTACATTTGTGATCCAATGTGTTTTTTTTTTGGTGCTCGTTACAGTGGTCACGGCATGAAGCGCTAGATCGGTTCCAACAAACAGCCGCTCTACAGTCGCTTCCCGCTTGGAGCGCTAAAGTAGTTCTAGCAAAAATTCTCTTTACATCCTCTTTTGCGTATTAATCACACGCTTTACTTGCTTCATTATGATACAAATGTTTTTCGTGCTATTTGATGGCCACTCTAGTTTATACCTTTCTATGCGCGCCAAGACTGTAAAGCTAATTTTTTCAGAAGCCGATCTAGCGCTCTAAGCAAAGGATGACGACTGTAGAGCGGATTTTACGGAGACCGATCTAGCACTATGTATAGTGCACGACTGTAGAGCGTTTTTTACTGGAACTGATCTAGCGCTTTATGCGAGGGACTACTGTGACGTTAATCGTTAGAGGTTTCATAAGCAATCACAACAATCACTCTGATTGGGTAAGCGCTGACTGTGATTGCCACCTGACTCAGGAGAAGATTAGAGCGCAATCATGAGCATCCGATGTAACTTCACGTATCTTTAGATACTGTATTGTTTAGATACTGTACTCGGAAGTATTTCGTGCACGAACTATGTACAGGGTAGTTAAATTATAAGGGCCGATTTTGAATGTGAACCACACCTAAACGTCAAGTTTTTTTCTGCATTTAATTTGACATTTCTCTATTTCAGACTAACTCAATTTGAACCATGGTAAGATACAAAATCGAGCAACGCGTTAAAGTTATTCAGGCTTATTATGAACCTAATTTGTGCTTTATTGAAAATCAACATCGGCCCTTCAAATTCAACCCACCTATACTACACGCGGCAGGCAATCTGCTCACCTGCGCTTACCTTCACATCTATGACGTCATAATCAATAGTTGCAAAGACTGAAAATCCGAATTTTTTTGAAAATTGATCAGTGGGCATGCATTATTATCAGCGTAGGGATATTTCAACGAATGAAAATATTCGCCTATGACCTACAAACCGATTAGCGAATGATTCAACAAACACCAATTTCAAATTCTTAAGTAAATTTTCAGTGGCAATTTGGAGAAAAATTAGGCCTCTACAAATCGAATGCAATCGTAGGACTTTGCGGCCTAGTTTTAATGTAGGGAAGGCCTAATAAAATTCCCACCTCGTGAATATTGTAAGAGTTCTGAGTGTTCAGAGCGCTCTCTGCATGGCAATGAGAAAAGGATGCATCAAAAGCAATGATTCCGATGCAGACTTGCGTTCTGGAGAGCAGGGAAAAGCGCTGCCCAGGCCTGCATTTGCGTTAGGAGCCATGCTTGGTGGCTGCTTTTTACGTGTCCTGCCAATTCTTGGGCAAAAATAGTAACCAATGCGCGCGTTCCAGGGCGAGCCTGGAGAATTCCTGCGTCTAGGAATTTGGAAGCAATTTGAAGCCAGGCTGCAATTTCTGTAACTTGTTCTACGAATAGAAGGCTAAATTTATTCATATGAATTGCCGCTCTCACAGTCGTTTCCCAAATATGAGGACGACAATGCTCCTCCCAAAGTATCACATGTGAGAACGAATTCAGTAGCTTGAGAATTACAGGAAATTATGCTATTGAATATCATGATTCATTTTACATAGACCTTAGACTTCAACTAACTAATTGTGACTCTTTCTCAGGAGACATTTTTGACGAAGGAAATGTTGTGAAAAGAGATCATTTGGTTCCTCTCTTAAAAGAGAAGTAACAATTACAGGACGTGATCCCTGAGAATATCATAGATAAGTAACTTTTCGTGGATTGTTCTTCAGGCTTTTGTGTAATGGTAATCAAGTCTCGCCTCATTTTTAGGCAATATTTTCGCCCTCCTCGAAGTACGATCAAAGGGAAGAAGAACCTTAGACACTTCTAACATTTCACACATAAAAATGGCGTAAAAAATTACCGAACCATTAAAATCTTTCAGCATCGGCAATATTGAAGAAAAATTGCAGACAACGAATTTTGAATGACTTGAAAAGTTGACGTAAAAATAAAAGCCTAAAACAATACGTATCACTCATGAGCCACTGATGTGAATGCAGAAAACTTTTACAGAGAGTGAAATTTCGAACATTAAGCTTAAATTGTAATATTTAAAGCCGACCTGTTTCTTAACTTACTCGTCCTAAATTCACAAATCAAACTGTTCTTGGAGACTCAAATAGAAAAGAACAATTGAGACGTTGAGAGTTAGACGATCGACACTTTATTGCCCAGTTGCCCTGTAATCACGCGCACGGTATGTCATACCGACGTATATTCAGCGCTACACGAAGCGCACTAACAACCACGTATGTTAGAAAGCCTTCAATCGTACTTGAACATATTTTTAAGGGAAAATAATTGAAGATTATTATTACTATCTAAGATGATTTCAAATTTATTTATAAAAAACAGCGTTAGGATTTTTTTGTTTCCTCGGATTAACAAACGAACAAAACGAGTCTCATCACAAAGAGCATCGTAAGTTCAAATACGGATTAAAATTTCATCATCTTGTAGGAACTACGGTAGTAATATTGCACTCGTCCGAATCTCTGTACTTATGTATTGACGCTTTTAAGGTACAATAAATTTCCACGTGTGTTATCAGGAACACTTGAAACTAGTCTTAGAGGTTTTAAACACCTACGACTCTACATGTACATTCAATTTTTTGGTAACTGCTGTCTTTCCGATTGACTTTTTGGCTACTTTTAACCAGCAGGTCAAATTGAACTCCGTTTTATGTGCACAATTTGAATATCCATTTCAAACTGTAACATTTGCTACTTACTTGTGATACTGTGTAATATGTAATAACTCATGGCTTTTTATCCAATATGTCCATGTATTGAAACAGCATTAAAATTGTTCAAAAAACGTTTTTCTCCCCGAATTGGCTTACTTCTTTTGTTCTTTCCTCTTTCTATCACGGTTTTGTTTACAAAAAATGTCGAAATGACTCATCTCTAACTCAGTTATTTTTCATCCATATTCTCCTGAATGCGAATGCCAAAGTGCCTCAGAGAGCAACCAAAGATAGTCACATCTGCATAAATACATATTCCTTTTTTAAATTAAGTTGAATCAATTAAAGAAATAAATATTTTGATTCCTTTTAAAACTCGTTTTGTTTCAGTGTTGTTCACATATTCATTCACCCCCTTGCCATATCGCCGAAACGTTTCGTAGATATCCTCGTAGCCTTACAAAAAGAGAATGTATAAGCCACAAATTCTAATCAATATTGAGAGATTATTTTCATTTAGTAGGAATATTTCACTCATTCGTGAGATCGATAACAAGTTATTGGAAAAATTGAATTTTGAAATGAACTGAAACTTTGAATTTAAAATGAAAATGGAAAAATTAATTTTAAGTTGAATTGAGAATTGAATAGCATGAAAAAAAACTCAAGTTATTAGCGAACAGCACGAGTTTGTCAGTAGTACTTCGTTTGAAAACTCTTGTATTATGAAAACACTTTCATTAACTAAAATGAAAAATGACTGAGCCATGAATTCATTTAGACGAAGCCGGGGCCATATGGACCCTCGGGAGGGGTCGAGATGAACATTGCTCCACTTTTGACCGACATTTGGCCGAAGAAAAAATCTTAGAATTCACTGATTTTGGCAGCGTGGCTTGGCCCGGCCATTTACTAGAGCTTGATCTATTAAAGCAGAGGGAAATGCGATTATGCGACCATAATATGACGTTAACTGATAATATTATTAACGTATTTTATTCCGGTATTCATTCCTAAGTTGGGACAGCCCTTCACAGCATTGGTGTGGTAGAGCAATTGAAACACTTGCGTCATCGGTTTTGGCACAACTGCGGCTAACTCCTTTTAACAGACTTTGGCGCAACAGCAGCAAACTTCTGTCCCTGTTTTTGGCACGACAGCGTTGTATCACACAAGCTCTGTGCGCTCTCTCTGGAGAGCGCTCTGTAACATGGAAGCAAAGCTTGCATAATTAATTTCCCAGAATTATATAGCCTGGGACTGAAAACTTTATTTCACAGTATCATTTATCTCGTACAGTTATTTGCGCAAAACAAGTTACAGCTCTACTTTGCAGTCGAAGATTTAATTTCCTCATGATATGCTTTAGTAATGAGAAAACATTTTTGCGCGTATTTATATAGTTCAATTTTTTTCAAGAAGAAATTATTCTGAAGTTTATTCCTAAAGCTATATTTTCTTCGCCAAAAACTTGAAAAAGAAAACTAGCATCAAGCTCAATGCTTTGCCGAATCATGCCCTGCGAAATTCATCTAAAATTGATATTATTCGAAGTATTAATTCCTAGCCTGTCACCGAGGCTCAACTTAACAACAGACTTCATCTGAAGCAAACTAACATTCTTTCAACAAATCTGTTAGAAAATTCGCGGCATGGGGATTCCACGTGTGTTGAATTCCAGTATTGAGAGAAAAACAGCGTTCAAGAGTTTTTTGCAAAAGAATCCGATTTGAGACGGGTCTATTCCCACAGGCCAGCTCCCTAATGCGTTGAGTTTATTATGATTATCTCAAACGATGGGAGTAAATGAGGATGCTTAAAGACTCCTTTCAATACTTCATAGATCAATGCATAAAATAGAAATAACATGCACGAGGAAGTTCTATACCTAGACCAATAACACCTACAATAACTAGATTTATAGCACGTAGACCTATAAATATCAGAAATAACATGCACGAGTAACTACGACACCTAGGCCAATAACATCTTTAACACCTAGACCTGTAACACCTAGACCTGGAACACCTAGACCTGGAACACCAGAAATAACATGCACGAGTAACTACGACACCTATGCCAATAACTCCTACAACATCTACACTTATTCATGTTTTATTTAGCTAACTTTAGAGCAATCTTTTTGGAAATTCACACCATTTGCCATTCATTTTGTTTCAGAAAATACCCTGTACTGCTGACCCGTATATTTAAATATATGGATATATATTTATATGCATGGTGCCGTGGAAAAATGGGAGCTTCTGAAGGACCCACTAAAAAGACTTTATTACGAAGTCCAACGAGTTCTTTACGGATAGCTTTGAGAATTTCTTTGACTATTGGCACTTCACTCACTGAGCATCCATACTTAATAAAATCTGGAAAGGTGAGGATTGCGAGAATCGTAGTTTGTTTACATCACATGTGCTTCTGGAAGTTCCTGTAAGCTTCAAAAATGTTATGCAGTAAAATAAGAATGATTGAACGTGATACAAGTTATGGCCAAATACTTATGTCCCATAATTTTTTTTGTTTAGTTAGTTTCCCGGTTGTCTAAATATTGAGGCTGCATAAAACAAATTTAAATGTAATAAGCACAAAGTTGAAGGCAATTAGACACTCATCACTACTGCTACAGAAATAATTCTAATAATTCCAGTTTGTGTGGATAAAAACGTGCATAAAGTTTGAAACCAACCATTGCGGCCAAAATAACACGATCTTTGGTGGAAGGACTCTCCCGCACGGTCCCGCAGCAGAATTTATTATCACAAAATTCCCGAATGCGGCTTGAACTGGGGCTGTGGAAATGGGTCCCCACGCTTCTGGGGGTGCAGTCGTTCTCAGGAGCCTGCACTAGAGTGCCTCGATCGGGCGAGCTTTAGTTCACTATTTTAAGAATTTAAATTTTCCGCGAACACACCAACACTCAAGTCCTGCACCAAATTACCACCGATTACGTGACTTCGCACAACTGCTCAGAGGTTATAAGTTTTATGGTATAATGTCACGAAGCAATTTCAAGGGAATTACGCGTATGATTCTACGAGAAGCCACTGGACTGATTTATTACTACTTTAAAAAGACCACCATTCTTGCTTTGCAGTTGCTGGTTCGAACTAAGAAAGCGATGAAGTAATACGTAGATGAAGTAGTAATACGTATTGCGACTTCCACATTTTAATTTGCAGGCTGTAATTTTCAACGTGACTTCCACCCGTAATTTTAAGGTAGTAGTCACTGATCACAATCAGAAGTGTCACTTGACTTTCTCATTTTAATTTTAAAGCTGTAATTTTACAGACAGAACTCGATGTACCATGCTCACTATGTGAATGAGATAGGAATAAAAGATTTTTCTTTCTTTCTCTCTTTTCTTAATAAATATGTTTATACACTTTCCTCTCCATTGGCGGTACTTTCTTTCAAAAGAAGGAGACGGTCAAAATGCATTACGCATCTGTTCTTTAATTACGCAACTGCGTTGTACCTCCGCTGCGTAATTTCCTCTGTTTATTTTACCTCGGCATAATTACCTCAAGAATTCCGAGGGAGGTACAATGAAGCTGAGAACGTTGGTTAGGCGTCCTTTGTGGGTCTCCTTGCATTGAACTATTATTTCTTCCCCACCGTCTAAATCTAACAATTATTTGTTCCTTATCGTGTAAATCTAACAATTATTTGTTTCTGACAGTGTGAATCTAACAATTATTTGTTCCTTACTATGTGAATTAAACAATTATGGGTACCTAACAGTCTGAATCTAAGGAAATAAATTGAATTTCCACAGAATTAACAGCACAGTTTCCTTGAAAGTGTAGTCAGTGTCACAGTTACACTTTCCGCCCGATGGACCATAATACCACGAATTTTTTCACTATTTTTGGTTATAGTCAGAAAGAGTTTGTAGATTAAACTAACCAGAAGATACATCCCTAGGCTTGAGTCAGGTAATTGAGGGAACAGTTCGCGAGACGTAAGACTATTCAGGGTATCCCACTAAAAATGAAACCCGAATGAATATGATATTATTCAAAAACTATTCGCTGGATTTTTATTCTGTTTCGATCAAATTCTCAATAAACTCCAAGCATTTTGATGAAATATTTTCAAAAATATTTACCTGTAATTACTCTACTGGGGGCTCTCAGGAACATGTTATGCAGGAAAGTCAAACAATAAAATATACACGCCACAATTTACCTTTATTTTAAGTTTTAAAAAAGAACTCCTTCAGAATACTATGAAGCAACTAATTTTATTAAAGTATTGCGAGCATGGTTTAAATCCCGAATGAATTCAATGTACTTAAAAAGGATCGACAGCTGATCAAACAAGTTGTTTCATCGATGCGATCAAGAGCTGAAGAGTGTGTGGGCACAAATGTAAGACACGGTGAAGGAATTGGCGCTTTAAACATGTTACATGTCAGTAACTGACCCATTAGGAAATGGACGCTTTAAACATGTTACATGGCAGTAACTGACCCATTAGGAAATGGACGCTTTCAACATGTTACATGTCAGTAACTGACCCATTATGAAATGGACACTTTAAACATGTTACATGTTAGTAACTGACTAATTAGAAAAGCGTTCCTGTAAATAGCGTACCATAGTTCTGTATATAAAATATCAGTCCTTTTTTGTTAGACTGATGCAAGTTGAGTTACATTGTGTACAATACAACACTACTCTGTTTGGCTGAGCACATGTCAGCACAGTAACGTGTGATCTTTCAGAACAAAGTAACGTAAGAAATTTGTCATAACCGGAAAAAATAAAAGAACTATGAACACAATACTGTAAATTGAACTCAGAATTGCGATTGATGGAAATAGTTATTTACAGTAAATGAAATTACTTTAACTTTAAAAACCCTTCAGAATTCACGCCGTGCATTCACTTTCTGTTCCTAGAATTTACGCCTAGAATTTTAGTGTAAATTGTAAGGTCGCCTCTTGCAAACCCATTTGAATTTTTATTGACTTTTTGCAAGTGTTTGCAATTTAGGCGCCGCGCCCAAAAACCAATATCAATTTTCTTATCCTTGGTCTAGAAGGTTTTTCTTTCACAACGACACGAAAGAAAACTTCTATTCTTTGACTTTTATGGCTTACGCGAATGAGTTTGCACAAAGTTCGAATGCATGGAAAATGACGTTCAAGGAGATTGAACTTGAGCGTTAGTGGGCGTGATGGGCGATACATAATTTTATGATTTTACGTACTGTGTGTTGCACTTTTCCTTACCTTCCAGTTGAACAAAAATTTGCTCTTTCAGTGCGAAGAAGAAGAAAAAGAACCTTTATTAATTCCAACACGTTTTACCGTTGGATTTTTAATGCCTTACAACTACTGATGTGGTGGGAGATGTGAGGAATGTGTGGCTTAAACTTCCTTTTCCAAGGGAAGTACTCCGCAGTGGCGTGAACAGCCCCACCAGAGCCGAGGCTCGAACCCTGGTCCTTTCGGCTGAGGCCATCACGCGAACCACTACACCATGGAGAAGTGAATTTTGTATTGTGTGATTTGATTTGAGGGGATAAGAATCAACTGTACTACATTGCAATGGAGCTCTCAGCTCTCGTTGTTCTTTTTAGATGTTAGTTATTTAGGTGCGTTGTTTTCAAAGCGACATGGAGGGATGTGAGGTCCCTCTCACTCTTGGTTAGTTTTTAGTGGAAGTCCAGCAGAACAACTCGCANCTGATTAGTTAGAAATACGGACCCGGGAATTTTCTCCCATCTAAATCCTTGAGACAGTAACAAAGAGACGGACTGACCAAACAAGCAACACTGGGCTATTATTATATGCTGGGATTCAGCCTCATGCTACAGCAGACCTCCTTTTTACGAATGCAATGGAACCTTTCTTTTTCACGAGATTATTTGCAAAATAAGGTTTCCCAACAATGTAAGTATTTTAAACGCATGGCAATGAGTGATATTTTTCTCTTGAAACATCATTTTTCTCGTGGGAAAACGATAGACCTACACCCTTACGATACTTTCAAATCCTCACGCCATCGAATTAAACTCATGTCCCTAAGAGATATGGGATGTTTTGGGTTTAACTTCATGACATATAACTCATAAAATAAGCGCTCATTCTCACTTTCTTGTGACACTGAAGTTTATTAAAAGAGATTCTCAGTCAAAGCCAACGTTATCTAAGTGATAGATATGAGGATTTTCGGGCTTGGTTCCATCATGCTCAGAAAATATGATAGTCAGTACATTTCCCATCTATCATTGCATTGGAAATTGATGAAAAGGATTCTAACAAAAGACCAGCTGCTGTCACTCAAGTGGAGTCAGGGAAGCGTCATCAGGGCTGTAAGGAGATATTGATGAAACGTAACCCTCTGCTTTGTTGAATTTGAAGTTTCTTTGATGGAGTTCCGTTGTCTTTCGGTAATTAATATTGACACACCCGTTGTGTATCATCCCAATGATTCCCTATAAATTTTCAAGGAGCTCTGCAATGGCTATTGATTGATAGCTCATCAAAGATATAAATTTGTGTGGTTTTTGTATCACCAATAATTATATAATTGTTCTGAATGCCAGAGGAACCGTGCAGGAAGTAGCGCATTGTGCTGCTGATTAATGACTGATTAAAATACTCAGACGAATTTCAAGGGAGAAGTAAAACATTTCAAGACCTCATTCAGCTTTGGAAGTCAGGAATTTAAACAAAGAAGCTGCAGTAGTAATCGTACATTCGCCCACATGTTTTGTTCAACGCTCGAGCCTCTCAAATTTCCGGGTTATAATCAATATGAAAAATCGATTGTGATTGTAACCATTATGTACAAACAATTATGGTTATAATCATTATGTAAAAACAATTATGGTTATAATCATTATGAAAAATCGATTATGATTGTAATAATTATGTTCACACAATTATGGTTATAATCATTATGTAAAAACAATTATGGTTGTAATCATTATGAAAAATCGATTATGATTGTAATCATTACGTACAAACAATTATGGTTATAATCATTATATAAAAACAATTATGGTTGAAGTAAAAGTAGTGTTTTCCGGTTTGATTTTTGTTAACTTTCAGAGTAAATTAGAAGATCAAATAACGTTTATAAATCCAAGAATGAATTATTGAAAGTCATTCTATTTCCTGCGTATTCATGCTAGTTTCTTACGTCAAACCGTACGCAATATTCAATTTTCAGCACGTGTTTCTTAAGACAAAAATGTTCACAATATCCAACATTCAATTCGTGTTTCTTAGGTCAAAGTATACGCAACATTGAACATTCAGCTAGTGTTTCTTAGGGGACAAATGTACACAACATTCAGTACTTTTGCCTGAAGTCAAAAGTTCAAGTCTTAAGTAA